>VUQI01030721.1:7718-18615 GCA_015106735.1 Paratilapia polleni
TAAACTAAGTGTAACAAATAATAAAATGTAAACTCACTGGCCACTTTATTAGGTACAAATGTTCAACTGCTCTTGTAATACAAATATCAAATCAGCCAATCACATGGCAGTAACTTGGTGCACGTAGACTCGGTCAAGACTACCTGCTGAAGTTCAACCTGTGCATCAGAATGGGGAAGAAAGGTGACTTTGAATCTGGCATGGTTGTTGGACGGGCTGGTCAGAATATCTCAGAAACTGCTCATCTACTGGGATTTTCCCACACAACCATCTCTAGGGTTTATAGAGACTGGTCCAAAAAGGAGAAAATATCCAGTGAGCAGCAGTTCTCTGGGTAAAAATGCCTTGTTGACAGGAAAATGCCCAGATTGCTTTGAGCTGATTGGAAAGCAACAGTAACTCAAAAAAACCACTCGTTACAACCAAGGTATGCAGAAGAGCATCTCTGAACATGTAACACGTGGAAACTTGAAGCACATGGGCTCCCGCAGCAGAAGATCACACCAGGTGTTACTCCTTTCAGCTAACAGGAAACTGAGGCTACAGTTAACACTGGCTCACCAAAATTGGACAACAGAAGATTGGAAAATGTCGCCGGCTCCATTTTCTGCTGCGACATTCAGATGTTAAGGTCATAATTTGGATCCATCCTGCCTTGTATCAACTGTTCAGGCTCGTGGTGGTGGTGTAATGGTTTTGGGGGATATTGTCTTGGCACACTTTGGGGCCCTTAGTACCAACTGAGCATCGTTTAAACACCACAGCCTGCCTGAATATTTTTTACTGACCATGTCCATCCCTTTATGACCACAGTGTACCCATCTTCTGATTGCTGCTTCCAGCAGGATAACACACCATGGCGCAAAGCTCAAATCATCTCAAACTGGTTTCTTGAACATGACATTGAGTTCACTGTACTCAAATGGCCTCCACAGTCACCAGATCTCAATCCAGTAGAGCACCTTTGGGATGTGGTGGAACAGGAGATTCACATGGATGGGCAGCCAACAAATTTGCAGCAACTGTGTGATGTCAATATGGACCAAAATCTCTGAGGAATGTTTCTAGCACCTTGTTGAATCCATGCAATGAAGAATTAAGGGGGTCCAACCTGGCACTAGCAGTGTGTACCTAATAATAAAGTGGCCACTGTGTGTATGTAATATGTGTAAACATAAATGTGAGCGTGCTGTCCACTCTCTACTAATGTCACTTTATATAAGTGTGTGCAAATGGCTCATTGTCATTGTCTTTACCAAGGGACACTCGAGCAATTGGTTTCTTTTCCATAAAGCTGTGAGATGATTGTAATCAGAATTGGAGCAGTGTAGCCAGCATAAATCAAGCTATGGAAATGTTGGATGATTATGTAGATGCTACTCAGGTGAATCTTTTGCTCTGTTGATATCATCAGGAATCTTTTCATTTAGAAGGCAGCTCTTTGTGTGTGTGTGTGTGTGTGTGTGTGTGTGTGTGTGTGAGAGAGAGAGAATGAATATATTTCTCTGCTGCCTCCCCGCTATAATAAGAGCTGCTGTGCAGTGAAGGCTGCTGGTGCAAGAGCAAACAGTCCATGACGTGTCAGCAGCCTACATGTGCAGTGCACCTCATACAGGGAGATCAAACAGACAGGCACATGTTGTTCCTTTGTCCTCTTCCATCCCTCAGGTAAGCACATGAGGTGAGCAGGGCACCCCTGGATTTGTGGCCTCATTCTGCTCAGTTTATCAACCATGCAGCATGCCTTACCTCAGGAGAAAAGAGAGGTGTTGCACAGAGAAGGTTGGGATTTGTTTATGTTGCAGTAAATGTTGCACTATCGAAGAGGTGTTAAACTTTATGGCCTGGTTTGCGGATCCTCTAAGTAGTTGGTATGAGTGATGATTTGGTTTGCTTTTCCCAGAAGGGCGACGCAAACACCTTGACAACAGTAATTAAAAGTGTATGTGAGGCCTAAATCATTTTCTTCTCTCCTTCTCCTCCCTTCACTTGGCCTAATAAATCAGTTATGCTTGAAGTATCTCCCTCTCCTTAACTCTTTAATTCACTAGTGCATTTTGTGAAATAGCCTTGTGTCTGACAAGGAGCTGCTATAAAAGATGTAGAAAATTGTTGTGGGAATTCTATGTCTCTGCTGGATCCTGACTGAGCTTAACACTTGAAGTCAAAGCTTTAATGTGGCTTCAGCACGGAGGCATTATAATGTCTGATCAGGTATAAAGCTAAAGCATCTACAGTGTATACTGTATTGCTGAGGGTTACTGTGAATTATGCAGGTGTTGCATAGTTGCTCCACTAATTATGGCCTAAGAAAAAAAAAAGGACAAGGACTGTCACTTGTCTAAGTAGAATAAAAATGTAACATATTTACTATGAGGCCAGCGGAGATGAGATGAAATCCAGTGAGCTGGAGATGTCATCCAAGTAGTGTGTCAGCGTACAAAGCTTCAAAAGAGGCACCCTAATCAATACAATATCCATCTATACCCACTCTTTAACCCATGTAGTCATTTCTGTGGCAATTACAGGCCAGAATGCTGTTGTTATTTATATGAAAATGTAACTGCTATTGAGTGCCAGTGTCGCCCACCACGCTTCTTTAGTCAGTCGCAGCACAAATCGATGGCCAGCCAGTCAGCAAGTCTGTGTGTGTTTGTTTTTAAATCCATAAACATCCACTCAATAAACTCACAAACCTTGGTCATTGCAGCCATTATTATGGTATTTCCAAGCTGGAAGTAATTGTATAATCATTACCACTTCATGAAATTGTAATAGGTGCTGTAGATTAGAGACAAAGTAATGGCATGAGCCAGGAACTTGTGACTCCATCACTATTAAATAGATGGCAATGAAAAGTTTTTGTGTCCACACAGAGCACAGCCCAAGCCCTTTTTATAGTTTGCTTTCATCCATTACATCTGTAATGTTTAGCCTTGTAAGTTTGGCATCAGCGGCACGCATTTTACATGTCATTAATAACCACATCTTACATTAAAAATGCACACAACAATACAGTTTTAAAGAATGTGGTTGCTTAATGTCCACTAGGCATCTCTGTTATTATCAAAAATTTAAGCGACACAGTTGCATTAGAAAACATGTCACTGCGTTTGTCCAAAGTGTAGGGTTGACATTTTATAAAAGGTTTGATATCTTTTAGCCCCACTGGGGATTTCCTAGCATACCCTGGGAAGAGGAGGAGGCAGCGGTGGGAGGAGAGAAGCAGCAGCAAACTAGTCACACATACGGCCTTATCAGCCTGTCGTATTATTTCCCCACAAAGAACCACAGAGGCTTTATCTCACACCCATCTTCCTGATAAGGTCTGCTGCAGCAAACAAAAATAAAAGACAAAAAGGGGGGTGTGAGAGAACAAAACAACAAAGCAGAGCAATGCTCTTTCAGTGTATTGGTCTTTTATTACCTTTCCCTGCAAGATGACTGATAAAAACCCAAAGACAATGAAGGAAGGAAAGACAGAAGATAAGTGAAGCAAAAAGAAAGGATAAAAACTGAAAAGACAAAGAATAAGGACTGTGTAAGGAAAAGCCTGATGCTGGCACAGGGGGATGAAGAGGATAAGATGAAACAAGGGAGGTGGAAGGATTAAGTCTGAAAAAGGACTCGAGTGCACATACACAAGCCACGAGCTCTTATCCAGCCTACTATACTGATTTTGTGCTTTTGAACAGCTACTGACAGGTTGTCAGGTACAGGTTGGTCATAACCTTTGTGACTGTTCTGTATCTGACACTCAGACATGCACGTATGCATGTAAGAGTGTGTGTCCTCCTCACTGTTGGTAGTTATGTGAAATGTGTCACTGTATCATCTCTTTTTTATAACCAGGGATTCATGCAAGATCTAAGCCTGTGCAGACACCAACAATGGGAGATGAGGCATGTTACTGCTGCACAGACATGACTTTTTTTCATAGGTCTTTACTAAAATAGATTATGTGGCAGTTAACAGCATGAGTGAGCAAGATGATTTAAAAAGGAACAGCATGTTATACCTGCTTACTCCTACCTCCCTACTTGGCTCCACTAGGCGGAGTTGCAGACCAGTTTCGATACAGAAGTCCAGAAAGTTCTAATACACAGTATTAATCATCATGGCAGTAGTACCTGCCACCCATCTCTGATCACTTCGTCTGTTATGAACCACAGCTACGGAGTAAAGCTGAGTCAGGAATAGCCTGGATCAGTACTCGTGGCATATGGCGAGAGCTATGTTGGCCCAGTTGTTATGACACATTGTTGGAACAATTACAGTGTGAAAGGACTTCACTGCACTTCAGTGCTCAGTGTCCTTTGTGACGCCACGATAATGGGTACTTGTTTAACTTTTACAAAGACAATGAGACTACACTGACAGAAAAGACCTTCAATAAAGCCTGGGCAGTTTTTAGGACTTTGCAGAAAGTCAGTTTAACCACCCAGACTTAGAGCACTCGTGTGTCGAGCACTCTTGTCCCAAATCTTAGAAACTTGGTAACACTAACAAAAAATTCAGAAGTTACTTCCTTTCTTACATGGATGCATTTTGCAGCATGCTGTTTGAATTGCTGCAATTTAATTTGTTTACTTGGCTGATATGATTGCGCTCACTGAAGTTTTATGGATTTTCTCACCACTCTCTAAATTATAATGAAATTCAAATTTACTATTTCCCACTTGCTGGAAATTTAAATGATTTTTATATTTGTACCTGCTGCTCCAGTATGCTAATCATGGTCAGCTGGCTTACCATGAGCCTTTAACTCTGGGCTATGGTGTTTAAAAAATTCTCCTTAAGACTATTAAATATGTATTTACACATGGCTAATAGTAGCCCCCTGACTTCAACATGCTGTGTTTTTCAAGTAGTTATTTGACTCAAGGTCCTGATTCAGAACTGAAAGTTTATCAGCTTGATTTATTAAAATGATATGAATAAACCACGGTTGCATTTCAGTCCCCATGAAATCTGGACTTATTTGTTGCTGGAACGGTGGTCAGCTGCTCTAAAACTGCTGAAAATTCATGGTCTTCAGAGCTGGTGAGCACACACCTAAAAGTCAGAGTTATAGCTGCCTGTGAAGGACATGGCAGTGTTGATGCATGTGGAGTGTGCAAGTGTTTGTGTGTGTGTGTGTGTGTGTGCGCGCGTGCCCTTGTGTGTGTCAGTGAGTGTGAATTGCTCAATAAACTCATCACAGGCCTCATAAAGAAAGCTGCCATTTACAGCATGGCACAAAGGTCAAGGAGCTGGGCCTGATGAAATCATGATGGAGAAAAGGTTTCCCGGCAGCCACCTCAAGAAAAAAAAAAGAGAGAGAGGGAGAAAAGGGGGAAAAACTGAAAGATAGAAATGAAAACAACTGAAATAAGGAGCAGTGTAAGACAATTAACCAGAGAGAGAAATGGTGTTTAACTTTTACAGATGAAATGTTTCACAAAATACAAAAATCTTGAATGACCACTTAGACTAATGATTTATGATGCATTCACACAGTAGCTGAAAGGGCCAGTGTAAACAGACAGTCTGATAATGTAGGTCTAATTATAGCTCCCAGAGTGGGACCGGAGCGTATGTCTCTACCGACATACACACACCAGGCATAGCCATGTCCTTATTAGTACTAACAGTGTCACCAGGCTTGGTCAGCTTGGAGCCTTAAATATGGCGGAGAGCAGTAGAGTGCTCGTACTTACTATGTATCCTGCTGCTTTAAAACTGTTCTGCTTTCTTAAACAAAGGCCTGACTGTCAGCGTAAGCTGTGTCTAGAAATGCAGTTAATGAAGACAGTAACAGAGAGAGGAGGGAGCCATCAGGCTTCGGTGTTTGAGAGATCCCCAGTTCTGTGTTTGGGGACTGAAAGTGTTGCCAGATTGGCAGCTGAACCTTATGGGCTGCTCATACCTTTGATGAAACACTGGAACTGGTGAGGAAGAGCTGACAGACACATTCCCTTTGGCCAAGTTCTGTCTTTTTTCTGCCGCTCTATTGTCTGACTTTGTCAGATCTGTGAATTTTTGTGTTTGTGTGTCTAAGAATAAGAGAGAAGAGGGTAAAAGAGGGAGAAGGAAATAGAGACAAGCCATGTGTGTCTATGTTCCTGCTCCTGTGTGTGTTCTGGGTGAGCAGTCATCTGATGAACTGCCTTGCCACGACCAAGGCTTGTGCGCTCCCCAGCCGGTGAGATCCTGTTGTTGTTGTTGTTGTTGTGTTGGTTAACAATGGTCTTCCTCAGCACCACAACTCACAGAGCAGCAGTAAGAGGTTGGCAGACTCTAATGGAAACGTCATCTTCCAGATAAAAGATGGTCAAGCTTTGATGAGAGGGGGAGTTATGGGAAGTGTATAATAAAAGAACCATTTCCAATTGGTTCCAAAGCCAATTTAAGAGCACTGAATGAAGACAGACGCTGTCATAGACAAACTGAAAAGCCGACAGTCACTCATAGCTGTTCTCTAGTTTGTCAGGTAGAGGGACCTTTCAATATACTCCTCCATATTCCTGCCTTGAATCGGACAGGCAGTAACTCATACCTGAAGCTTGATTTGAGAACTAAAAGTCTAGTGTGCACTTTCATCCTTTTTTCTTCCAAGTTTTCACTCAGACTCAGCTGTGATGCTGCAGTCCTGCTGTGAATATTTTCTGACTGATGCAGTGCTTATAGAAAATAATACACCCTGTTTGTAAGGTTTTTCTAAGCCAGGTGGTACCACTTACGGTGAGAGTTAGTGATAATTGTTGAAAAAGCAAGCAGCGCTCGAAATTGCAAAATGTGCTGTAAATAGAAATATGATATTATTGCCTCAGCTGTATCAGGTCCTGTTGCTTGGTTCAGAATAGTGAGTGTTGATTGTGTGGCGGCTATGGCGAAAAAGCTCTTACTGACACTGGAAGCTTCACCAAATACTGAATTATTGTGAGCAATTTTATCACCAAAGACTCTGACTATCAAGGCAAAAAAAAAAAAAATATATATATATATCTGTTCTGTTACCCTAAAAATACTGGCTGGGAGTGAAAAGAGAAAAAAAAAAAGCATAAGAATCATAATACAGACCCAGTGGTGCTGCAGGACAAAGAAGCAGAGCTTGCTTCCGAGTACAAAGAATAAAAGAATCACATTTTGACCTGCTGAATTGTGTTACTGCTAGGACTGGATGCAGCAACTGATGAGATGTTTGACACTTGTAACTAACAAACACAAAAAAACATGTACCCTGCCATGGTTGTTGTTATGCTGTTTATTTATTGCTCGGAAACACCCACAACTGGTTATGTAATTTCTTGACTCTCGAGCTTGGCCTTAAAAAATGTGGGTGTTTTTTATAAAATTTCTGCCTAACGTTGGGCCCAGCACCAACCAAAAAAGAGGGAGCCATTGGCTTCTCTTATGCAAACGTGTCCCATTCCTCACTTTTCACTGTCCACCATCTTTTCTCAGCCCACTAGGAGCCAGAGAAGGTGTGGAATATCAAGTCAAAGTATTCACTGTCACAGCTCCAAAGCATGATAATGGGTGGCATCCAACAAAAGGAGAGAAATGATTCTGGTAATGCAATCTGTAAAAACAAGCATGACGCCTATTTTTCCCGTGCCCAGAATAATCATATGTGTTAATGTGAGTGCTACCAAAGGCAAAATGATCTGGCTGATATGGAAGCAGGTTTACATGTTTTGAAGGTGCTTATGCTGTGCATACATTTACATATGTAATGCTTGAAGCCTTTACATAAGTGATATTCCCTGTAAGATGGACAGGAAGTACTTGCAGACACGCCCTCTTTGATGGCTGTGAAATAACTAGAAAAACTAGTAAAATAGATTCATTTTACTGTCAAAAAGGCCGTTTTACATGAAAGGATTACAAAAGCATCGGCTGAGCGACTTGTTGGTATACTGCGGTCCTGCTGCGGAAAAGTAAACCCTATGATGTTTTACTTCACTGAGGTAAATGCAAAGGATTTAACATTCATCATGCCCAGTGTGTTGCAACAAACTATGCTGAGGTGGTGGCTCAATCTTCAGTGAATTGTGAAATTGTCTTTCTTAGCATGCACTCTCATTCTTTCAATTTGTGTTCACTCTGAAATCCCCCAACTTCTCAGACATGACATGCCCCTTTTTTCCCATTATCTTCCCTTTTTATCTTTTATTCTGATCTTTATTTTCCATATTTGTTGAATCCTTTTGATAGTTATTGTCTCCCAGTCATGCCGACTGAGTTTGTCAGAGAGACAGAGAGAGAGAGATGTTCATGTTAGCTCAGTATACAGGTGAAGTGATGACAAGCCTACTCAAGTTGACTAGAACTTTTTACCTTAGTGCTCTCTGTGGGGGCATGGGGCGGAGGGTGGTTGTGTCACTGCCATCTCTTTACTGCTACGGGAAACAATGAAGGAGCCGTATTGTTCTACTTTTAAATGTGTAAGAGTCACAACAAAGACAAAACAGAGCTGTTTTCATCAGTTTTCCCTGTTGCTTGTCCTCTTTTCACATTCTCAACTGGCAGATATGGTGCAATCCGATAACTGAGTTCCAACTTTGTTTCTCTTTCCTTTTCCCATCTGCGCTTCTACAGTATCCGTCTTTATCTCTCTCTGGAACTATTAGGAGATTAATCAGGCTGTCTTGGCTCTTCCTAGACGCACACTGCTGATGGGGCTCTTCCACAGGAGAGACTGGTGGGTGGGTGGCAGCCATTAGAACATGGTAGCACTTTGATCTGCTGGGCGGATTTACAAAATTGCACTTGTAGCTCCTTGTCGAAGGGTGAAGGAGTAGAAATGTGAAAGAGAGAGCTGTGAGGTGATGTTTTTTACAGCCAGTTTCAACATAAATCATGGTCTCCAAGCTGTTTTTTTTTTTCTTCTCCTTGCTTCTAAGTTGGTGGAACAGCATAATTTTGAGGCTGGTAGACCTCCATGTTCCAGATCCTTTTTTTGTACTTTTCAGTAGTTTGTCCTTTATCTTTTCTCAGATCTTTAAGCTTCCTCTATGAGGCACAAAGAGGATGACTACTTTGTGCCCTAACAGCCGTCTAACCACACACACCTTGCTATGTCAACTCAGTTTAATTAGCAGCAACATTAGCAACCTGTAGTGAATTATTGTTTTTAATTATACAATTTTACCACTACTACAAATAAGGTTGGTGTTTATGGGCTTGAAGAAGGGCAGTCAGCAAGGAATCACTTACTCTCAGTTTTTCCCTCCAAGCTGAAGAGAGTGTGAATCAACATGCAGCTGCTGAAAAGATAAAATTAAATCCAATTTCCATTACCATGATAAAGTGATTACATCACATCAGAAAGTGCCCTATAGCAAAGTATGGGAATCTAAGCACATTCATGTGCCTTGAGCATCCACTGACAGCAATGCATGTTTCTGTGAAAAATCAAGCCTGCCACACACATTCTTGCCTCTCTCCCTCTTTCTGTTTCTCGTATGCACACACGCAAATTCATGTCCACATACACACAGACATATAGAGTCTATTGACCCATCACATGGATTAATGTTTGGTAGAGTGAGCTTGTATTTGTTCTCACCATAACAAGGCTCCACCGTTTCCCCTTTGCTTGGATATCCAGACTTCATGGTCATGTTACACCTGGATGGCTCTGCTAATAGAAGCATTTTATTGGACTCGCATGCAGGAGGCCTGGCAAAACCATCCCTTTTTATTATTCATATAGTCCTGTTTCCAGATTCCATGCTCATTTTAGCCCCATGACCCCTCCATCTCTCTGCTGCACGTGCACCTATACAAACTCTTCTGCATGCTTGAATATTTGCTCAACAGGACATTTATATGTGCTCAAATGGGTATGCAGATGCAGTCAATGGTTCTACTTATGCATTACTGTCATTGCCACAGAAAATCAATATAAACCTATTGATATTCGTTGGTCTAAAATAGGTTTTGAGGAGACTATTTTCTATGATTATGAAGTCACATCTGCTCTGCCAATATGTAGTTTTTAAGTGCCAAATTAAGAAACCTGGGAGGCCAACTGATATTATACAGTGTCATGAAAAAGTATTTGCCCCCTTCCAGATTTCTTAGTTTTTAGCATGTTTGTCACACTTATGTTTCAGATTATCAAACAAATTTTTATATAAGACAAAGATAAATACAAAATACAGTTTTTAAATGATGATTTCATTTATTAAGGGAAAAAAAGGTATCCAAACCTACCTGCCCCTCTGTGAATAAGTAATTGCCACCCTCTGTTAAATCATGTATTAACTGGGATTAACCACATTTTTTGGAAAGCTGAGTTAAATTTCACTGGCTACAGTCAGGCCTGATTACTGCCAGATCTCTTGAATCAAGAAATAACTTAAATAGAACCTGTCTGACAAAGTGAAGTAGGCTAAAAGATCTCAAAAAGCAACACATCATGTCACAATCTAAAGAAACTCAATAAAAAATGAGAAACAAAGTCACTGACATCTGTCAGTCTAGAGAGGGTTACAAAGCCATTTCTTTTCAAAATCACTCAGAGTGCATTGACAACTCATCCAGGAGGTCACAAAAGAACCCAGATCAACATCTAATGAACTGCAGGCCTCACTTGCCTCAGTTAAGGTCAGTGTTCATGATTCAACAATAAGAAAGAGACTGGGCAAAAATGTCATCCATGGGAGAGTTCCAAGGAGAAAACCACTGCTGACCAAAAAGAACACAAAGGCTCGTCTCACGTTTGCCAAAAAACATCTTGATGATCCCCAAGACTTTTGGGAAAATATTCTGTGGACTGATGAGACAAAAGTTGAACTTTTTGGAAGGTTTGCGTCCTGTTACATCTGGCATAAAACTAACACAGCATTTCATAAAAAGAGCATCATACCAACAGTCAAACGTGGTGGTGGTAGTGTGATGGTCTGGG
>VUQI01030722.1:0-45444 GCA_015106735.1 Paratilapia polleni
GGAACCAGCTGCCAGTTTGGATTCGGGAGACAGACACCCTCTCTACTTTTAAGATTAGGCTTAAAACTTTCCTTTTTGATAGAGCTTATACTTAGGGCTGGACCAGGTGACCCTGAATCATCCCTTAGTTAAGCTGCAATAGGCCTAGGCTGCTGGGGGCTTCCCATGATGCACTGAGCACTTCCTCTTCCTCACTTCCTTTCACGCTCCATGTGTTGATACACCACTTGCATTTAATCATTAGTTATTATTAAACTCTCTCTCTCCCATAGGTGTGCCTTTTGTCCTGTCTCCCTCTGCTCTCTTCTGTTTCCCCTCATCCCCAACCGTTCGCGGCTGCCCCTCCCTGAGCCTGGTTCTGCCGGAGGTTTCTTCCTGTTAAAAGGGAGTTTTTCCTTCCCACTGTTGCCAAGTGCTTGCTCATAGGGGGTCGTCTGACTGTTGGGGTTTTCTGTCTAATATTGTAGGGTCTTTACCCTAAAATACAAAGTGCCTTGAGGCGACTGTTGTTGTGATTTGGCGCTATATAAATAAAATTGAATTGAATTGAATTGTTATTAATATTTATTCAAATACTGAAATGTGGAAATGCGCAGATAAAAATAACCACAGGGTTAATCAGAGGAGAATTAATTCCCCTTTGACAGATCAGGTGTAACGTGTTTGAAAGTGTCCCAAAAATGGAGAGATCAGCCGTCCACTGTATGTCTGTGGCTGATTTTATGCTAATGCGCTTACTGCCCTTTTAATTTATGAGCATGAGACTGAGGCTTTAAGAGGATCAAAACCAGAATCACATGCCTAACTAGCCGGCTTTAAGGATGTCCTTTTATTTTGGAGATGAGCACATAGTTGCCGTCCAACTGTCCTAACTTCACGTTAACCTGGGCACATCTTATAGCCAAGACATGCTGTACAGCTAGATCCACCAGTTTTGCGGCGGGACAAGCTTTCTCGGATCCCTTCACACATCAGTGCTTGGGATCCGAGAAATAGGTGAGAAATAGGTGTTATATAATCCGTGTCAAACCAGTGGATCGTTTTTGAAGTGGTGCTTCATGAATGTGTGCGTAAAAAGATGCCTCAAGTCTCACCCAAAACAGCGCGTGGCAGTTCACCAGCAGAGTCCTCTCCAAAAGCTCGTCAGGACAGTCCAGCAACCTCCGTCCAGCCACCACGCCTGCGTTGTTGACTAGTACGGAGACATACCCGACCTCTGCTCTCACCCTGTCCGCCGTCTCATAAATGCTCTGACGCTCGGACAGGTCCACTGTGTACGTGCGCACCTGGACCCCCAGCTCCCGCGCCAGCTTGGCAGTCTGCTCGTTGGCAAATGTGTTGCAGTCCCACAGCACCAGATGCGCCCCCTCTTTGGCAAACTCCAGGGCGAACAGCCTACCCAGCGCGCCCCCGGCTCCCGTGATCAAACACAGCTCCCCATCAATGCACTTAAGCCTCGGCCGGAGGAAAGTCTGGATGATGGCGCTCAGAACAGAGTAGGTAAAGTCAATTAGCATCAGCAACAGGTCCACTAATACAATCATGATGCTTCAACCCTCCCTGGTCCTTGTGTCCAGGAGAAGCCAAAGAGCCACACAAACAGACTGCCAAGCTTTGGAGTAGTTGTCTCTCCGTGTGACGTTGGGATTGGAGGCCCGTTTTATATAACTTGTTTGTGCCGGATTAGGACGCCGACTGATGGTGGCCACCAATAGAGGAGCTTTTTGTTTGATGGCTGAGAAGCTCACCGACTAACTCGTGCACATTCATAATTCGTTCATAAACAGTGGCTGTGAGATTGAGGCAGGGATTAAGGTAACACTCTGCTCACTTTTGTGAAGTCCAGAGCCAAAGCCCTACTAAACTAGCTATAAGTCCGCACCAGAGTTATTATAGTTTGTTCTTTTCTAATTAAATGTTATTTTTTATTTTGTCTCGAGTCTATGTTTTCATTATAGTTTCGGTTCAGTTGCTTTCCAGAGTGAATTTGCTCGTTTCAGCTGAACCTTTTATTTAAAAAATATGTAGTTTTTATTAGTTTCAGTGTTACTTTCAGTCATTTTAATATGATATGGAGAGTATTCGTCAGGGGGCAACATTTATGAAAATCAGAATAGGTTTTACAATACAAACACAACACCTGACTGCAGCCATACCTCATCAGACAGGTTGTGCTGACAAATGTCACCAAACGGAGAAGACAAAAGATTTTTCATGTTTATATTAGTTTTGTAAATTCACCTTTCATCTTTCAGTTAGTTTTATTTTTTCAGAAGTCTCGTTTTTATTTATTTTTGTTAATTTGAGTTAACTAAAAATATTTCACCACACCTAGTTTTAGTTTTTAGTTTAGCTTTACTTAAGTATATTAACCTGGGCCCACACATACAGTATGAATAGGTTTATGCACGCAAATGAAAAAGCCTGTTGTTTAGTATCAGCACCCTGTGTGATCACAAAACCTTTCTTTTAAAATTTGGACTTGGTCTTGTTTCAAAGAAAGTTCTAGCTTTAATTCGGATTTATGTTTAACTTTTAGTTTGTCTCTTAGTTTCAGCATTTTTTTTTTATCCATGACCTATTACATAGACATTCCTTTCATGTTAGTATAGAAAGTTATTTCTGATCCATGATGTGAGGTGGATTATCCAACTCTAAGTAAAATGTTAAGCTGGTAAACTGTTCAACACGTGCACAAATCCCTAATATGTAGCATTTTTCATAGACTCAGATTTTTGGAAGATTTCTCTTAATCTGCTATAGGTAACACTTAACAGTTCGTGTTATTGTTTTAAAACATTGCAGTGTAGTTGCAACAGACTTGGTGGTTCAGTTAAGGTTGTTGCTGTAGATAAAGAGAAGTAAAGCCAAAAGCTATGACTGGCTTTTATTGTGACGTAATCCTCTTCAAAACCTTAGTCATGATGCAGAATGGTGTAATATAGCATGACAAATGAGTCCCTGTCATCAGCTTTGTGATGGAATTCATTAATTAAAAAACTCTTCCACTCACTGAAAAAAGTCTTTTCTTTTTGTTTATAGTCTTCTTCTTCTTCTTTCGGTTGCTCCCTTTAGGGGTCTCCACAATGGCTCATCTGCTTCCTATCTCACCCTATCCCTTACATCTTCTTCTGTCACACCAACCCTCTGCATGTCCTCTTTCACTAAATCCATGAACCTCTCTGTGGTCTTCCTCTTTTTCTTTTCCTCCTGCCTGGCAGCTCCATCTTCATCATCCTTTGTCCTATATATCCACTATCCCTCTTCTGCACACGTCCAAACCATCTCAGCCTTGCCTCTCTAACTTTGTCTCCAAACCACTTGACCTGAGCTGTCCCTCTGATATACTCATTTCTAATCTTGTCCCTCCTGGTCACTCCCAGTGGATATCTTACCATCTTCAACTCTGCTCGGCCTCCTGTCTTTTTGTGGATAACACTATCTCCAAACCACACATCATAGCAGGTCTCACTACCATCTTATAAACCTTTCCTTTAAAATGTTTAAAATATCACATGTTTCGGGAAAACCTCCAGTGAAAACCAAGTACTGACAGGGACTAGAAAGAGAGACCATATTTCTCCCATATTAGCTTCTCTTCATTGGCTCCCTGTTAATTCCAGAATTGAATTTAAAATCCTTCTCCTCACATACAAAGTCTTGAATAATCAGGCCCCATCATATCTTAAATCATACTATCCCAATAGAGCACTTTGCTCTCAGACTGCAGGCTTACTTGTGGTTCCCAGGGTATTTAAAAGTAGAATGGGAGGCAGAGCCTTCAGCTTTCAGGCCCCAGTCTGGATTCAAGAGACAGAAACCCTCTCCACTTTTAAGATGAGGTTTAAAATATTCCTTTTTGATAAAGCTTATAGTTAGGACAGGTGACCGTGAAACATCTCTCAATTATGCTGCTATAGGCTCAGGCTGCTGGGGAACTTCCCATGATGTACTTCTTCACTCCTGTCTTTGTACTCCCCATGTGTTTATACACCATTACTGCGTGTCATTAAACTGTGTCTGTGCTCTCCCATAGCATGTTTTGTCCTGTCTCTCTGTGCTCTCCTTTTCTTTTCTCTTCTCTTCCCCTCAACCCCAGACCGGTCGCAGCAGATGGCTGCCCCTCCCTGAGCCTGGTTCTGCATGAGATTTCTTACTGTTAAAAGGGAGTTTTTTCTTCCCACAGTTACCAAGTTCTTGCTCATAGGGGATTGTCTGATTGTTGGAACATTATGTCTAATATTGTAGGGTCTTTACCTTACGGTATCCCTATAAAGTGACTGTTGTTGTAAATTGATGATGTATAAATAAAACTGAATTGAACTGAAACAGAAGACATAATGTATGTTTTGCCATAATCTCAATACTTAGTGAATAGTTTGAAATAATGAAATTAAATGGTATTAAATAATTAGCAGTTTATCTGTTCATCAACTGGCAGAAATTTGGACGCAGTCTTTATAACCGATTAATTATTTGGCTAGTTCGTCAAGCAAAAATATTCTTGTTCTAGTCCCAGTGTGATCATTCTGTTTGCTGCATTTCTTCTTTTTCCTGCAAATTCTTCTTTTTCCTGAATATCCATGTTTGTTTGTTTTTTTAGAGCCAAACTAACAATAATTTTTTAAAACAATCAGCACATTATTGACTGTTGGTGGTGAGCACAGCATGGAAACTTCACTGAGCTTCACTCAGTTAAAACTACATATGTGGCCTTTAATGTCAGCCACTGGGTGGAGTGAGCATTATTTTTTAATGAATACGGAAGCATACCACTAGAGGCTGCTGTTGTATAACACACAGTGTTTATCCATGACCCTTGAGCTCAGGCTTGTACAACCACTCCATTTTGCTCTCATTTATTGTATTCCTGATGTTATGCATTCACTAGTTTTATAAAAACAGTGAGACTCACAGCACCAACACTGGATTATTATCTTTTATTAAGCATCAGTCAGTAAAATGAGAAATCTGCTTCAAAGCTGCTCATTATAGACATTTTCCTATAGCTTTTTTAGATGATATTTACAAGTTCTGTGTGTCAAAGTTTAATAGCGCTACATGCACTGAACAACAGGAAAGCACAAAGATAATATTCTACAAAGTCAACTGGTACAAAGTACTAAGCTTTACAAAACAAGCAGTTTCCCAGACACAGACAGGGCAGCGTAAAGACCTGTGTGAGTTGAACAGAATGATTATTTCCCTGAAGGATGGGGAAGAAAGTTATAAAATGAAACGGTGTGTCTGTATTTGGCTTGAAATGATTACTCAGTGATAATCCAACTTGTGCTTTTGGGAGTTGTATTTGAACCAATATGTAACTTTGTATTTTTGACATTGCTCACTCACTAAGAAGCAGAGGATTTAATTCAAGAAAAATAAATAAAGTGCAGTTCAGAAAACAAGAGAAAATGATATAAAAACCAATAAGGACATTGTTAACATTCATCCAACACAGCAAAAATGTTGTATTTGTTCAAATAGACTATGGCTTGTTTAGAAAGTCAACTAGATTAGAGGCTTATTTTCAAAGATTATTTACTGCATGTCTGACTGTTGAATGCTATTGAACCTTCATTCTTCACCATGTAACTTCCCCTTTTCTGTCTCTGTATTTTCTTATGTCTCTAGCACCTTCAGCAATGAAAGTTATATGACCATTTGTCAGTCTGATATTTTTATTCCGTTACAATGCAGCGTTGAGCTGGGTTGCAAAAAGAAAAAAAAAAAATCCCCCACACCAGTGATTGTATAGCTTCCTCTAAGCCACCCCATCCTAGTTCCCCTTTTGCCAGACTTTGTGGCAAAGTTTGTTCCTCAAAAACTGCATGACACCATCTGACCAAAGACATTGCTGTAACTGAGCCTTTCCTGCAGGCCCAGATTATATTTATAGAATCACTGAATTGAACACATCCTCAAAAGGATGCCTCAACTGCCCGTTTTGCATTGTCATTCTGCAGAAAAGACTCAAGCAGAAGGCCAGTCCTTGTAATGGAAAATACATACAAGTGATATAAAATGACCGCATAACAGAATATTATGGCAATTTGCCCGAGGAATGCTTTACTCTCACCAAAAGCGAGCGACAAAAGAGGAGAAATATATCAATACTCTCTTTTGAATGATTAACTTGTCTTTGTTGGTCATGAGGTGAAGGCGCAGAGGAATGTCAGTTTTAATCAGGCTGACAGCTCTACTGTACAGCTAGGCAGCCGAAGTCCCCATAAACTGCAGTATCACCTTAGATTCAGGCATATGTTCATGCTCTGTCTGCTCTTTTATAATTTGCTGAGATGTGTGCATGTTTCTATGAAAAAAAGAGAAAGTGAACGAAAGAAATTGCAGACTGTTTAAGAGGCCCATAATCCAGTTTTCTGTTTACACATTTTTTAAGTCTTCACCACACTGAAGTGACAAGTGAGCCGGGAACAAACCGAGACGAATGAGTGCATGAACAGAATGTGAATGTTGTCTGTATTTCCAATATGCTATTTGAGTCTTTAAGGACCCCATCTCTACAAATTCGGCTACTTGCTTGCATCAAATGCGAGCCATTCAGTCATCTCAACCATCACCATGGAAACAGTGGTCGTTCACTCCACCGCGCAAGTCTCCACCTGTTTGTTTTTGTGGACTGGGCCTTTTCCATGTAAGTGTAAGTGCACAGGAAAGACATTAGAGGGAGGGCTGTGGATATCTAATATATCAGTCTGACAGCATGATGACCCAGTTCTCTATGTGTTTATTTGCTGTACAGTTTGTTTTATTGTCATTCAGGCTCCATTAGACAGGGCACAGCGACAGATTCAATGTGCAGAGTAGGCGTTTTTAAAAGCAAAGGCACAGAAATATCTAAGTCAAATTATGTCTAATGACTGCAAACATTGCAAAACAGTAAATATTTCTTTTAAGCTAAAGGTCCACAACTAAAAACAGCTGCTTGTTTCTTGCTTGCATGATATGTCGTAAATTGATAATCGTATAAAACCATACTTGCATGATTATTGTAAGAAAGAGCATGAGAGCACCAGGCGATCAGCATCCAGACCGTTCATGTGTCTGGTGATCAGGTGCATTTAGAAAAGCAGGATGAAGCATACTTGGTTGAACTAAAATGGCCTAATGTACCTCCTTGCTGTTTGTGTGCCAGAGTGGCAAGCTGTACATAGCTGCGAGGTGTCTTTAGGTTTACAAGAGATGTCATGTGGACTCATATGAGCATAATGTTTTGGATTTCTGGAAGTGAACCTCTTGCCAGGATCCACAGAGTGTAAATAATCAAATTAGCTTTCTAAATGGATGTGAAATAAAGTGCTTTGTTCCCGTCTTCATTTTTCATTTTCTTATTTCATCCTCCATCAACAGCCGTCTTCTTCAGAAGCCCAGCGCGTTCTCTAGCTCACATGTTTGTCCCGAATGAGCAAGTATGGCTCCCTGAAATATGTCAGATTCTGTTGTTTAGAAAAGGAATGCTTCACTTTCTAACATTTTGAGATAAATCATCTGTATGAGTTATCAGAAAGAAGAATTCTTTGGTTCTTCACATCACACAAAGAACAGAGGGACAGACATTTACAGGGAGACAGTAGCAAACAATACAAATGTATCTACTACAGAATATTGTCTAATAAATGCAACTCCTTCAAAATAATGCAGTACATATATTGAAATGCAAAACTATGAGATTAGCACAATATATTAATCTAAGAATCCATTCTTTTAGAAAATATTTTAAAAATATAAAGTATTTTGATTCTTTACCTTATACAATAAATGTGTATCTTTGTAACAGATTCTACCTTTGTAGTTATAAATGTACAATATTCACACTCCTACAAAACCAGAAGCTCAACATAGAAAATCTCTGAGATTTTCACTGCTGTCCTTCCAGCTATTTTGATGCTCATGAGCAGTGTCGTTTTATGCAGAGTTTATCAGCTACAACAGGAATGGTGACTCCTCCCTAACTCCTTTGAGAAAGTTTTCAACAACACAAGACTTTTTTGTTTTCCTCCAGATTTGAAATGAAGTCTCAGTGACACACAAAGACATTTAGAAAGGAAGAAAATAGGTAAAAAACAAACAAACAAACAAACAAAAAAAAAAAACACGGGTAACACAACATTTTCTGTGTTAAGAATAAAAAGGTGCTCCCTCTTGCCAGCAGTCGGGCACAACGGGAACAGGAAAGACATTTATGGATGCAACCTCACAGTGTGTCTCTGTGTCGTTTAATGTAATCTGTGCAGTAAAAAAATACCAACGAGCATGACACTAAACTCCTGTTGGACAACAACGAAATGAAACACGCAATTCTCCTAAAGATCACACTTAAGACAAGAGACCACAAACGCTACATAACAATAAATATAGATATAAAGGATTATTGCGCACACGTACTGTATGTGCTATCTGTCTGCCTGTCAATCTCTGGCTTTCACTCTGCCATACAAACATAAAACACATAGGAGACAACATGTACTAAGGCCAGTTTTGAGGAAGGAAGTTAAAGGAAACAAACTACACATTTTCCCACCACTTCGCCTTTGTGATATACACTGTATATAATTATACACTGTGTAGAAAGAAAAAGAAAATGCATGCTCCCCTTACAGTGGAGTTATTTGAAATATCTCCACTCAATGTGCCATGTTTCAATGCCCTTTGTGGTTTGCTACTGATTTGACAGCTTTTGCTATCGTGGCTTTAAAGTGGTATCCAGGGATGCCAGAATCAGAAAAGTAGGTTTTTACCTTATGAAAATGCAATACTGTACTCAACTAGAGGGGCTAAAACAAATGTATAAATTGTACAACTCATCAGAATGCATTCCTTGCCATTTTGAAATCTCTTATAGTCCTTTGCTAAAAGGATTTATTTAGGAGTCATTAGTAGAAAGAAGTTTGAGAGAGAGCACAAAATTCTTTCCCATTGTGCACAATTATTGTATCTTCATGGGAGAAGTATTTTTGTAATTTTTAAAATGTTCCTGCAGATGTTTTCCATGCCTTTCATAAATCTGGGAGATTCACTGTGCTTCTTATTTGCTCTCCACCTCTTTTGCTTTCTACTCTCACTCTGTCCATTGTCTCTTTCCTTTTGGTTCTTTAAGAGTTAGAATGACTCTTCTCTCCCTGAAGTGGCTGTAGTTCCTGAGCCACATGGTTCTCCTGCCCCTCTAACGGCAGTGTGCTGTTCCCCAGCTTCCTCTGGAGGCCCTCCATGTGGTTGGGACCCTGCTGGAAACTGGAGTGATGGCCAAACTTGGGGCTGGTTTTTTCCAGGAGTCTTTGGGTTGGGCTGGGGCCTGAACCTTCATGCAGGTGCTCCTCCTCATCTGTGTCAGCATCAATAAACTTACTGACAGAGGCATCATGGAATGTGAACATGGTAGGCAGTAAGTTCTCCGGGCTCTTGCTGGGTGTCCGGCTGCTGGCAGTTGTGTAAATGGACGTCTCAGGGCTTTGCATGGATGAGCTGTCGGAGAGGACTCCTGTCCCTGAATCCTCACCACCTCTGAAGCTGACTTTGAGCGAGTGACTTTTGAGTGGGTTGTTGAAATGCGTGCCTCTGGGGCTGTCAGAATACAGGCTGAGCTTGGTACCGTCCCCTGTCAAGGGTGTAGTGGTGCCTTGGGATCCTTCGTGCTCATTTTCCAAGGTGGGCTCCAGGCTAGGGTTTGTACTGACCTTCCCTGGCATGTTGCTGATGGGACTTTGGGACTTTGAAAAGCGAGAGCTCTCAGGTAAGTCAGTAGCACAGGTGATGAAGCTGTCAATACTGGACATGCTCTTCATGTCTGTCACTGCCTCCACTGTGCTTGATATGGGTTCAGTGGGGATGCATCCCATCTCAAGCTCAGCTCTCTGTCTACATGTTTTGGATGGCTGCCCCTTTTCTTTGCCGTTGGGATGGGACTGGGTCTTGGCCATCTTGTTGTACAGCTCCTCCAGTTTCTGTGCACTCAGGTGCTGGGGGCTGCTAGAAGGCTTGGCCCGCTCTTCATAGTTTGACTCAAGGGTCTTGGTGGGGCTACTGGGGTTGGTCTGTGACTTGTGTTTGGGAGTCCCTTTGTGGATATTAGGAGACACATGATTATCATGCACTTTCTCCTTCTTTTCATCAGTTTTTTCCACCATTACATCCATGAGCTCCACACTGCGGCCAAATGCGTCTTTAATGTTCATAGAGACAATGCTACCATTTCTCCTAGCTCTCTCCAGAGCCTCCCTTCTTTTGATGGCTTTCTCCTGCCTCTTTTGCTCTTTGTAGAACTCAGAGAAGTTATTTACAATGATGGGGATAGGCAGGGCGATCACCAGTACTCCAGCAATGCAGCATAAACCGCCGACTATCTTCCCCAGCAGAGTTTTTGGGTAAATATCTCCATAACCCACTGTGGTCATAGTAATGGTAGCCCACCAGAAGGAAGCTGGGATGCTCTTAAACTTGGTGTCTTCTTCATCCTTCTCAGCGAAGAACACCAGACTGGAAAATATCATAATTCCCATGGCCAAGAAGAGGATGAGGAGGCCCAGCTCATTATAACTCCTTCTGAGAGTGAAGCCCAGGGACTGAAGACCTGTAGAGTGACGGGCTAGCTTCAGAATACGCAAGATCCGCATGATCCGGAAAATCTGAACCACACGACGCACATTTTGAAATTGCAACACACTCTTGTTGGATTCTGTTAAGAAGATGGTGACATAGTAGGGCAGGATGGCTAACAGGTCAATAATATTCAAAGGACCCTTAAAGAACTTCCATTTGTTGGGGGAAGAGAGAAAGCGAAGCAGGTACTCCATAGTAAACCAGGCAATACACACAGCTTCCACGTGGGCCAGCTGTGGATTGTCGGTGGGTTGATCAAACTCATCTCTGTCCTGCAGCTCTGGAAGTGTGTTCAGAGACAAGGCAATGGTAGACAACACAATGAAGAGGATGGAGATGATTGCCAGGATCTGGAAAACATGGAGAGAAATAAACGTTAAAAAATAATGTCCAAGGTTTATACTCCAATGCTCTATACTCATCTATTGCTATTTCCCAGGAATAGCAGTGTAGGTCAGTCAGTTCTCCCCTTTGGTTCACACTGAAATAGTTGAACAGCTCCCCGTAGTCCAACACTGTGGTAAACCAGAATGGGGAACAAGGTTAATATTACCTGATAAACATTAGCATGTTAGTGTCAGTGACTCCTGTTTTAGTAATTTAGTTACAATACAGTTTTTCAGTTTTCTATTTGTAAAATTACTCACTTTGTAGACTATAAAAGCTGAGCTGAACAAATGAAAAGCAGGATATCAGCACATGCACGCCAAACATGGATGGCTTCAGACTAATTGCCTAATCCTTTCTGTTAGTTTTAGAGAAACAAGAAGCAAATGTATGATCATCAGTATATCTCTTAACCGATGGTCGTCTGGACAGAAATGAACAAGACACTTAGAAATTAAAAGACTGCACTGAGTATGCAACAAGTCTGAAGCCATCTGTTTTGTGTTTATGTAAGGCTCCTTCTCATTACCCTGAATATGGAGCTGGCACCACAGTTTTTATTTCAAAACCAGATTTATCATTAAGTTATATTCATAACAAACAGGAAAAGCATCACAGATACATCACACATCCCACTGTACTGTAATTATCTTTGCAGTTTCTGGTGAATGTTGGTGCTGTCATATACCAGTGCTGATGAAACCATGTGAATTCTTGTGGCTATGTTAATCATGTAGACAAAATTTGATATGATGACAACCGTGATGGAATATTTTCAACCCAGATGGTATGAAAAGCTTCTTTCACAACAACACTAAGTATCTTCAAATGACCTTCTGGCTTTTTTCAAGCATCGCTGGTTAATAAAAACTGACAGTCAGGCCTGTGACTGGATGTCTGCTGATAAATGCGGAAAACGCTGGGACTCAAACTCAAACCGTGCATTGGTACAGTTTTCTGGTCTTCTGGGCTGGAATGAGGTAAAACACTGGCCTGAATCAAATCTGATATAAGAGTTGGAGTCTTGTAAGGCAGTGAGGAAGGTCAATCCCAAGAGTCCATTTAAAGAGGAAAAACTGGTGAGGCTCCATTTGCACTGTTTAACTAA
The DNA here is from genome assembly GCA_015106735.1 of Paratilapia polleni. NCBI lineage: Eukaryota > Metazoa > Chordata > Actinopteri > Cichliformes > Cichlidae > Paratilapia > Paratilapia polleni. The sequence goes on from VUQI01030722.1 coordinate 12,113, forward strand.
AATACCCCAGATCATCCCTTGACGATATTAGCTCACGGTCCCTTTAACTTTTCTACTTTCACGTCAGCATTTCAAAAGAAATTGGGTCTGAGCTAATGTGAACTCTGGGGCACATGTTTTTTAAAGTGTCTTGCATTACAGTGAGAGAGAGAGTGCAAGCAAAAGATAAGAAAGAGAGAGAGTTTCTGATTGTACTGATACTGATGTTAAAAACCCTTTGACACTTTACTGCCTCTGTCTCCATTTCTATTCATTCTGCTCCTTCAATGCCCCGGGCTACAGGAAAACCCAGATGAATTACTTTGCTACAAAGGACAGCACGCATAGCGAGTGAAACGGACTGAAAGGCTACTGGAGACCTTTTAAAGAATTGAGCTACCTACTAATGATATAATCTGCTGAGTACAACAGGGTCTAGTCATAGTGCTGTGGGATTAAGAAGGCTACAGAGTTGTGGCTGTGTAGGTGTGCCACACCTATTATTCCTGTCCCAGAGTCAGTGTGAAATCCAACACAAGGTCACTGTGGAGCCTATGTCCCCGGCGACTGGAGAGCAGGATTATTCCCTTGCACCAGTCAGCCTCTATAAGCTTTAATTAATCTTGACAGGTGAGTGCTTGTACACCTACCTTGGCCTTTAAAGAGAGAGGGGCTAAAAGCAGTGAAACTCTGCTTGGATGAGGTAAGAGAGGACAGCAGTTTGGAAGTGAGAGGGAATTAAAGGGCACCCCAAAATGTAAACTTTATCAGAGCCTTCCCTGAAATAGCCTGCCTCCCGGTCTGGATCCCAAGAGAGTCAAAATGATGGATTAAACTCTCAAATAAGACCTGTTAGAGGTAGATTTCTTGCAACTGCATAATCACACTCAAGAGAATAAAACCGCTAAAGTCAATGTGAAACATGAACGTGACCCTTAACTGTAAAAGGTAAAAGTTAGCGTCACTACTTTCAGTACTTTTGTGAGGATGTGGAGGTCACACAACCTGGCAGAAACCCAACAGTCTGGAGTTGTAGGAAGAGCAAATCATACAGTGTGTGCACCGATTTAGCAGCAGCATTTCAGAATAAACAGCATCAGATTGGGACTCGCTACTAAGCCTGAGTTCTGAAGTGAACTGTTCAGTGGAAACCGCACTCATCAGATCAAGACTTTTCTAGCTGGATGCACTGAGCAGACTGGAGTGCACTTAATATATCATGCTGAAACCTAGCTGTGTTGTGTAAAGAGAACACCTGAAGGATGACGAGCTCCAGTTCCCATCCAATTCGCTCTCTCACTCACCTTGTCCCCTCCCACCCTGGTAGTGAGCCAACTAGGGTCAGCCAGAGAGGAGATTATAGGGATGCGATCTCACTACAGAGATACAGATAGACACAGGCAGAGAGGGATGTCTACTGAGGACACTCGGCACAGTGACAAATCTGTGACAAAGAGAGAATGAGGCTAGCCCAGTCTGTGCTTTGCAAGAGAAACCAATGACTTTCCCTGGTAGGGCCACATGAAGTGCAATGTGATTGTGTTCCAAATTAATAAAATGAATCTGAATGTCTTTATATATCTGACAGAGCACAGAACAAAGAATAACCATTAAATTTGCTATAGCTGAAATATGTATGGGCGAATGTATTTATATAGTGTAACAGGGCTCATTAAGACGCAGATACACTGTTAAAGAGGGTTATGGTCAGTGTTGTGTTACCTCATTAGCTCTTAATGACAAACACAGGAATCATGAGGAGAGCCCGTCCCACTTCCTGTTTGCATAAATGGAAGATAAATCTGATCAAGGCTGTTGCTGCTTCTGCACAACCATGGCACACACTCACCCCTTACAAACACAAACACACATTCATAAGACACACAGAGACACACACAGAGACACACACACACAACACATAACTTCCCCCCAGCTCAGTAATTAGCCCCAAGCCTCCCTTCCCCGCAGGCCTGGAGAGGCAAGAGACTGAATATTTAATATCCTCCTGAAGTGCAAGCTTTGCTGTCCTGGAAAAGGTGTGCATGAGTGGATCCTCAGCGGGCCATGACGGACTGCAGAGCCAGAGATGTAGCCTAGTTTTCACACTGCGTTCACCACACAGGGTTGTTTCTGCTTCATGCTTGATCGAGGGAGGAATGGACAGGAAAGCAGGGTTTCTATTAACACCTGGCAGGAGGCTTCCTCAGGGAGGGAGTGTCCCATCAGGACTTGGAGGGGTTTGACAGTGATATGGTGTGTAGCCAAGTTGGGCTCATTGTGAGTGAAAAACAAAGCATTTCATTATTTTTAACAAGTCTCCTCAACTCTATATTTTATCAGACATATGTTATTTTGTTTCTTGCCAGGGTTGAATTCCGATATGTGATGAATAATTAGCCAGTCAGCTGGTTGGACAAGCGCCATGGTCAAGTTGTTGTGGATATGTTGTGCAATAGTGACTGGTTAGGGAAAAAAAAATCCAAATGATAGTTCATGCAAAATATATGTCTTATTATCAAACTTTACTCAGGTTTGTGGCTTGTTCCATCATGAGAGACTGAGGCATGTATTTCTCAGCCTTCCACCAGTTTCTTGGCATGTTTGAGTTCATATTTATGTTCTCAGATTAACATGTAGCCATAGCATGCTAGGATTTTACTAATTAGCACAAAGTACAAATGAGGATTATGGGAGTATTATTAGTTTAAGAGGCATTTAATCAGAAACTAACCTCTGACCTCATTTAATTTTTGGCCTCAAGTGGTGTTCCTTAAGAAGTAATGGGATCACCAAGTTATGACAACTGAGGGGAAAATGAAGACAGAAAGGCATGTAGTAAAGGTTTGATTTTTAGCCAAATTATGAATAAATACACAATTCCTGTCTTAGTCATGACTGTTGTGAAGCAATCAGACAACAATAAGACATGTGGAAAGCAGGAGAGATGTGACAGAAGGAAGAAAGTATTTAGGGCAAAGAGAGGAACGTCATAAAAACTGTAGGTGTGTGAGGAATGAATAAAACAAAATCACAAGACACATGACTGATATTTTGGTCTGAGAACGTATATTTAAAAAAAAAAAAAGCCAAAGTGAAACTAAAGCCTCAAAAAAGAAAATCTTTTTCTTACTGGTGTTTAGGATTTTCCACTGCGTCACGCTGTGTGAACTGTTGATTTGCTTCTTGTCTGATTTCTTCATAACTGGCTTTGGCCTTTTCACCACAAGAGATGAATCAATGGAGGGATTATGTCACACAGTGATTCACTCATTATATTTTCTGTGGGCATGTTGCAAGATGGCACCTCTAACCCTTTTATTGTAGTACTTCTGTGTCTCGCCAATAAATGTTTTCCAGCCCTTTATGCTAACGACTGACCTTCCTCCTACAGGGGCTGCTGTGGTTCTGCAGTTATTTCCTCTGTGGGTTCCTGGGTCACTGTTTTTGTTTTTTAATAGAGGCAGGGGAACAGATGGATGGTGTTACATTGCCAGTAAATACAGTGGAAAGTCCTCTGCTTACTGGAGAAAAGGCCTGTTGGAGCTATAAACACTATAACTCCCCAGGGTTACAATCACCCTCTTGGAAAGTTCCACAAAGGGACTGCAGCACAGTAAAAACTGCTCTCACCTGCTGCTCTTACATAACATAATTATGATGAACCCCTTCTTTGTATTCCCCACACAGTAGTTTTATAGTTTCTATGAGGACAATGTTTGTAATTCTTTATATTTAGTTACTGTCAACAAACCTCACAAAAAGATTTAAATCAAAGATGTGTTAGTCTGTTACTCAGTAGTTTCCAGCTTCCCTAACCTGTCTGTGGGGCTCTAGGACATGGTCATAATTGCATAGATTCATTTGAAAACCAGTGCTCAGGTATTTTCCTAAACCGACAGGTACTTTAGTTTTTAGCAAATCTAAGTTTGACAAGAGGAAATGGTTTCTTTGTAGGATATTACTTTCAGCAGTGGATTATGGACACTGTACATGATGTACATTAGTGAGTTGTACAGTAGCAGAACAGTGTACAATCCCCCCAAAAAGTCAACTAAAATTAAAATACAGTACCAATACTCATGTTAATGTAGTAACACAGCTCACTGATGTGTTTTCAGTAGCTTTCAGACAACAATGGAGTCTTATGGCACAGAGAAATAGGCTAGATCAGGCTTAGCTACTCAGGGAATTCCTGCTAATAGGAGTACAAGGATATGATACATGGAAATAGCTCATTTTGAATTTTAACACTTGTGTTTTTGGTGATATAACAAGCCAAAATCATGGCCATGGAAAGGGTTTATTAATTACTTTACATGACAGTAGCTTTGAAAAGCAATAACCAGCTTTTAAATTACCAAAAGAAAAAGAAAAAAGTTCCCCTAGTCTAATTTTACCATCTGTCGCTCAACCAGACAGGAAATGACATTAAGCAGCTCCCAAATTGACAAGACCTTCTGTGTCCCACACAGATGTTCCCCACGCCCCCGTCTCGTTTCACCTTGCCCAGCAACCTTTTCTGTCCCAACTTTATGCCTGTCTATAGAGAGCTTGTGTATATCCTGTGATATGTACTGAGAAGACAGGGAGATGGATCAGTGAGCTTGCGGCTACTCACAGGATGTGTCCTTTTGAAGGTGTGAAGGTGGTGCTAAAATGATGAGGCACACAGACAAAGTGCAATAAGTGTGCATTCCCAGATTTCTGGTTTTTGTCTGACTTTATGTGAGCCTCTAGAAATCCAACATGCACAATATTTTACATTATTTTTAATGGTTAGTCAGTTAAATCAAGCTCAGATAATGTATGATTAAGATATACTATACTACTACTATTCAATCAAAAATTTAAATTACAGTGTAAACGGAAGCAAATTGATCTGTGCAAATCTTCAACAGTCTGTAACGTGTTTCTTTTGACTTTTCACTGCACATAAGCTCATCATCAGGTGCCCCGAGGCCAAAGTCGTCTGCCTTTAGAGGATGGCAGAGAAAAGGTGAGAGGATGAGAAAAGAGCAGAGGTGGCATGGTGAAAATGAAGACAAAATAAGAGAGTAGGTGAGAAAGTGAAATGAGATTATTCCCTATGGCTGATGAACAAAATAGTACCAGTGCTGTCACTCTGTGAGTGTCTTCTCGATAAAACGTCTGTGCTCTAACCATAGGCCACAGAAAACTTTGAGCCTGAAACATCTGGAGCACATACACTATCTGTTGTAGACTCAAGAATGTACACCGACCAGGCATAACATTATGACCACTGATAGGTCAAATGAATAACACTGATTATCTCTTCATCATGGCACCTGTTAGTGGGTGGGATATATTGGGGAGCAAGTGAACATTTTGTCCTCCAAGTTGATGTGTTAGAAGCAGGAAAAATGGACAAGCGTAAGGATTTGAGCAAGTTTGACAAGGACCACATTGTGATGGCTAGACGACTGGGTCAGAGCATCTCCAAAACTGCAGCTCTTGTGGGGTGTTCCCGGTCTGCAGCGGTCAGTATCTATCAAAAGTGGTCCGGCAACAGGGTCATGGCCATTGATGCACGTGGGGAGCGAAGGCTGGCCCGTGTGGTCCGAGCCAACAGACGAGCTACTGTAGCTCAAATTGCCGAAGACGTTAATGCTGGTTCTGATAGAAAGGTGTCAGAATACACAGCGCATCGCAGTTTGTTGGTCAGCAAAAGGTGGACCAACACAATATTAGGCAGGTGGTCATAATGTTATGCCTGATCGTTGTATATGACAATGCTACATTGTTGCATTTTTAATGCTTATTAGTATATTTTAAACTTAACCTGAATTATCAGACTCCTCCAGGACAGTAGGTCTCCAAACGGTAGGTAGAGTAGGTCTGGAAAATACATTTTTAGCATTTTCTTCATTTTCTTTGTGACTAAGAATTTTATGTTTTATTTTGCATTATTGTGAAATACAACTATATATCATTCAGAAATTGTCACTAATTGGCTTTTGCAATGTGAAGTTTTTTGTTTTTTTTATTGGTGTGTGCTCAAATATGGGACTTTACAGAACTGCTTGAATTTTTTTCTGTCTCAAATTACAGCTCCTGGTTCATTTTAATGGTAAGAAAGGCCAGTGAAAATTTCAGGCTTTTATCTTTAATATTTTTTTAGATATTCATGTTCAAACATTGCCTCAGATTTCAATGTGTGAAAAAAAAGCCTGAAAGTGGGTGGACAGGCCTTTTTAAAAAATAAATATCTAGAAAATATTTGATATATGAAGCTAAAATTTCACTATGGAATGACCCATATTCATTTTTGGCTTTCTGACTTTGCTAATTTATTTGTATGTTGTTGTTGTTGTTTAAAGCTGCAGGTGAATTAAGTTTTTTTTTTTTTTAATATTTTGATTTTAGATATATTTTAAGCATATATTTTAAAGTAATGGTTAATCAAAAGTTTACCTATTTTATTTAATAACCTTGAGAATAAAGGTTATTTTTATATTATTTCTTTGAAGGTTAGCAACCTAATTAACTGCTGCTATCAATGTAAACTGGAAATAAAATGGAAAAAGAAACATGAGTTGTCCCGTTCATCCTTTAATGTTATCCAGGCCATTTACAAGTTCCAGCAGGAGCTGGAAAAACCATGTAAAACCTGACACTGATAATAATAAAACCTGTTATAGCAGGTGTGTTATGAAATACTCCAACCTTTTTATGAAGGTTAAATGAAAGTTAATTAGAAAGAGAAAAAGTAAAGCAGTATGCTGAAAAACCATTTAACAAGAAGTAAGTACTTCATTTTTTCTTGTATTGTAGTATACTTGTAGAGTATACTACACTGATTCAGGGCTAAAAATGATATTTTTTACAGAGTCACTGCATTGACAGTATAATAGCCATATAATCACAGTTCATATAGATCAGTATGGAAACATGTTTAGTTCCCTCTCGTATTTGTGTTGGACTCTATTCATCTTTTAAAGTATGTCAATACACTAATTCAGAGAAATTCAGATGATTATGTGTGAATCATTTAGGTGGGGTCTCTTCACCTTCACATGGCACAACCAGTTAATGCAAAAGGATTTCACGAGTTGCAGTGAACTTTTGGATGTCGTGTGTGTTTTATCTTGGAAACATAAGCAGAAGATGATTGACAATGCCAAGCTGATATTTTGACCTTGTGGAGGAATTTCTGTCCCAGTTCTCTTTTTGACTCTCTTTCAGACGGTCTCTGTGTTTGACATCACACGTCTGTCCTTTGGAGACTGCAGAGCTGCTCAGATCTGATACATAAAACTCTGACTGAGTCTTGAGGCCTTTTCTACTCGACTGTCACATCTCATATGATGCAAACTCAGCTGGCGAGTAAACAAGCTGGATTATTATTTGTCCTCCATTCTGTTATTCTTTTGTATTTTGGCTTTGTGTGTGTGTGTGTGTGTGTGTGTGTGTGTGTGTGTGTGTGTGTTGGCAGTTAGATACAATATCAAATATGATATAGACAGAATGAGTACACTTAAGAGTCACTTTCAGAGCCCCTAACCACTAGGACTGAACCCACACAGAATTTAACTGGTGTCATCTGTGTTCACACAGTGGCTGAGAATCAGGTTGGGACATTGTCTGAAGTTACCCTTTCTCACATGCAACGCACAAGAAGAGATGGTCAATTTCAGACATGTTCTCACTTCTGGAAACACTGCTTAGTTTAGGCGAGGGCACTACTTGGATGGAGGGTGCAGGAGGCAAGACACAAGAACTGAAGCTGTGAATTCACCTGTGCTTTTCACACATGGACACAAATCTGCGAAGTCGGGCATCACACTATATTTGTAGGGACGGTGCATGCTATTCTTTCATGCACCTCTATTGAGTAATGTCTAGAAAAGGTCAGGGGGTCTAGTGCATAGTGGGCTCAAGAGGCTTCAAAGGCTCCAAATACTGTAAAAGTAAAATACTGAAAAAGAACAAACATTTCAGAGTACAGTGAAAAGCAAGGCTGATGTTCAGTTTTCTAATTGGCTGAAATATGAACTTTGTAGATTAAAGCTAAACCTGCATATTTCCACATTGGCTTAACATTTTAAAGTGCCTTTAACTGGCATTTCTTCTAATGGTCAACAGGGGGCAACTCCCCTCAGTTCTCAGTCAGATTCACCAATCACTTGGCACGCTCCATTATAAAATGCTCAACTGGAGGCTTCAGAGTTGTAGATCGCAAACCAAAGGGTGACATCAAGGTGGTTACGTCTATTATATGAAGTCTACGGGTAGCTTGTTAGCTGGACATGCTGGGTTTCTCTCTTTCTACAGTCCTACCACTCCAATAGATAGAACAATTAATGTTAATGATGAGAGTTAAAGTGGTGATGACAGTCATTGATCATCATAAGCTTTTCATACATGGTGGTTGGATAATTTCAGGAGAATCAGGTCAGGATATTTTCTACAGCTACCCTTTCTCGGATGTAGGACACAGCAGGAAATGGTCTACTTCAGATGCATTTACACTACTGGAAATACTGTGATTTAGGGGAGTGAGCTTGCTGTAGGGCATGCAGGAGGCAGCACACATGGTGTCCACTCATGGCAGTGAATGCATTGAAAATTTGCACATCAGGGCAATCTGACTTTAGTAGGGAGCTGTCAGGTTAATGACCGACATGTCCAACACTTGCGTTCTCACATGCACATCTATCAGGTAACATTTAGGAAAAGTCCAGGGCTGCAGTGCATGTGTGAAATTACGTAGCTATTAAGCATCACTGGTTATTCCCTTGAGCAAAGTGTTCTGAGTTACAGACTTACTGTAAAAAGAGTGCTGAAAATGTAACTTCTCATTTCTTGACCGTGTATAAAAATGGAAAGTGTCTGCTGTTATGCCTGGGACCATTTGCATGATTCATCATTTTTAGACCACAAAAATCACTGAGTTCCCTAAGAGGCATTGGGGTGCACCCAGGAGGAAGCCAAAATGTAATGGAACAAGCTTTACGATGAGATTGCAGAAGCCTAAAAAAAAAAGAAAAAAAAAAAAGGAAGTGGAAGGGAAGCTGAAGTGGAGCAGCTGGAGGGGAAAATTCTGGCTGTTTTGCACACCCAGCTCTGTTCAGACCCCCTTCCCACTGTTGCAGCAGGCATTTCACCACAACACTCAATGCATTCATTTGAACAGGTAATAACATTTAGGCCTTTAGCTGTAAGTCTATAATACCTATGGCCACGCACCATTTGAATCACATTAAGGCCTCCAAGACTCTTGTGGGGTGGAAAGACAGCCATAAGAAACCCTGTGTCAACTTAATGACCATCAGGTAATGGTAAACACTAAAGCTTTGATAAGTTTAGGTCTATTTATCTACTTAGAAGCAGAATGCCATGAAAGAGCCACCTGTAGCCCATTTCAAAGTATGTAATAAAGTACAAATCATGTAAGCAAATGACAAAGCAAGATAAACAGACCTCGCTTCCATATACAGTGTGAAATGATGTGGTAAATGATATGCACGTAGAAAACACTTCTAAACCTTAAGGGGTTCTGTAAAACGCTGTACAATCCATTTATACACACACACACACACACACACACACACACACACACACACACACACCAATGGCTGCAGATCATGAACATTTAGTGGACTACCAGCTCTTTCACTTCAGCCACAGATGCCCACAGAAGTCTCTTGTGTGTATATCTGATAAATTACAATAGTACGCAAAAGTCTTAAGCAGCCTCCATTTCTTCCAAGGAGCCAGACTTTATTGTATTTTTTTAAAGTGCTCTTGAGCAATAGTTCTTCAGGCTTTCTGAAGGTCTTTCAAAGCTTTTCTTTGGACATTGGCTGCTTTTTCACTCATTTTTAGTCCAGTCCTTGTACCTGTTCCTGAAGAATGCTTTTTTTGTTGTTGTTGTTGTTTCTGACGTATGAATCATTCAAGCATTAAAAAGATACCAAACTCAAGAGATGAACCAGTGTTGTGTCTACACATAACAGACAACTTAGCAAAGAACCAATTTTAAATTGTGTCTTTAGGCACTTTATTACTAGCAACCTGTCACAAAAACACATCATTTGTTCCCATTTCTTTAGTTTAATCGATGAAAAATGCCAAATATAACGCAGTTTGAGAGTTATAAAATACTATTTTTGCACCAACAAGATGATTCCCAAAAAGCTATTAGCTGAAAACTTGGGATATCTTAGCATGATGTGCAGTGTGTTCTTCAAAAAAATGAGGAAACTGGACAAGTGGAGGACAAAAGAAGTGGCAGGTCTAAAAAAATACATTGTTCATCTATAGCAGATGATCAGTATCTGAAAGTCATGTCCTTAAGAAACAGGAAACAAAATTCCAGCAAAGACCCGATATGCATCTGGCCCTTCAGTTGATCCATCTGTTTGCTGAAGCCTCATCAGAAATGCTCTCAGTGGAAGGGTGGCTGTCAAGAAGCCATTCTTAAGGAAGAGAAACTGAGAGAAAAGATTGAAGTATGCCAAATTACACAAGAACTGGACTGAAAATCAGTGGAAACAGGTCTTATGGAGTGATGAAACCAAATTTGAAATTTTTTTTTCAAAACTTCGTCAATATGTTCGGAGGAGGTCAGGAGAGAGGTACAACAGTGAGTGTCTACAGCTAAAACACAGTGGAGGCTCTGTCATGGTTTGGGGCTGCATTTCAGCCAGTGGTGTTGGAGATCTTGTCAAAATTGATGGAATTATGAGACACAACACGCAGAAAAGTACCGTCAGATTTTGATCCACCATGCAATGCCATCTGAAAAACATCTGATTGGCAACAGCTTCATTTTTCAGCATGACAATGATCCCAAACACACTGCCAGTGCAGTAAAAGCATACCTGGATAGAAAAACACACAATGGAGCACTGTCAGTCATGGATTGGCCTCCGCAGAGCCCAGACCTCAACAGAGCTTTAAATGTCCTTCAAGAAGCCGGGAGAACTATTCCTGAAGACTACTTAAAGAAATACGAGAAAGCTTTACTAAGAGAGTTCAGGCTGTGTTGAAGAATAAAGGTGGTCATACCAAATATTGACTTTCAAGCTTGTTAGAATTGTACAAACTCTGTTTTTGACTTATATTCTGTATTTCCATGTATGTTTGCACATGCTTCAGTAATTCACTAAACCTATTTCCCATTTTCCTACAACATATAAAGAAATGAGCGGGTGACTCAAGACTTTTGCACAGTATTGTATTTAAAATATAATCTATATTTTCTTTAATATGTCAAAAAAATGTCTTGGGAAAACGAAACAGTGATGAGTTTGTGTATAATAATTAGGCAATGAGGCAATTAATATTCATTAAGTGTGTCAAGATATACAAAATTCACAGTTTTGTTTAGCTCTTAAATATATTACTAAGCAAGTATACAAAGGAAATCCTCGATGAATGCTCATTGTTTCTCCCTAAAACCAGCAGCTCACATGATTCAAAGATATCACAATGAAAAATATCACTTGAAATGCTTCCATTGAACTAAACAGCAGACTAACTAATGCCCTTATGTATTGTTTGTGTGTTTATTTTTACGGGCACACATTTGCTTTCAAATTCCCTTCAGAGGATTAGCTGTACAATAGCTGCTTGTCCCAAAAGGGAGACCTTTTCCCAGTTCAAATATGTTGACACTGTGGTGTCTGTTATCTCTCTGCTGTAGCAGCAGAGCTCCTGTCCTTGTTTGTTTAATTAATACTTTGTTGTGGGTTGTTACAACTAATTGTTGTTGCAATTAGAGCCTTGGCTGGAAATACTATAGCAACAGAGGCCCTCAGCTAGAGGCAATTAACACCAGAGTGCTTCCAAGATTTATCAGACAGGAATACTTGTCAGGAAAGTGGGTTTAAGACTTTCAAATGAAATGAGAACGTGTTGCTTTTCAGGCAAAGGGATGGGTATGGTGGTGGTGGTAGAAGAAGGGTCCTTGTACCTGTTTATGTGATGAAACCAACCAAAACTACATTTTAAGTGTATATCAGTGAGAGAAATGCTGAGGTATTTCCAAAAAGACAGAATCTGGGGGATTTTCAGGATGTTGCAGTCAAAATTCAAATTAGGATTAAAAAGCACTCCAAGATTGCTCGCTTGGGGCTTGAGATTTAGAAGCAGGGATTTAAAGTTAGCATGCAGCTTCTTCCTCTGGGAAAAATATTCAAAATATGATAGACAGGAAGACACTTGTTCAAGTCTTTAACCTGAATTTTAATGATTATAACAATATTGGATAGTCCCCCAGTTTTGGGTTGTGAAAGTATAAAACTTCAGCAACACTTGTAGAACAACTCCATTGTGAGACTAACATATCCTGAAAAATATCTAAGGATTTATTTGAAGTGGATCTATTATGCTTTTCATTTTATAGTTTCTGTCATATATCTATATATACTGTTACAATGGTGGATGTGCACACTGAACATGGTCAAAGTTTCAAATAACAAGGTTAATGTAAGCACAGGAAATCCCTGCCCAGGCTTCGGACTGCTCCAAACATTCAGTTTCAGATGATTATTTCTACTCTTGGCTCAGTAGGATGTCAGTGAGAGGGGATAAGAGATACTTAATAGCTGTGAGCACAGAAGCTCCACTCACCTGCTCTTCAAACCTTCTGTTTACTGAGGTCAGCTAATCAGAAAATGTTTGCGTAGAGGGAGGAGGAGCTACTTTTTTTCTTTTTTTTTTTTTAGACTGTGGATGAATCACCAAGGTCCAGTATAAGATAAATTAAGATGATTTGAACTGTGAATCATGCAAAACTACTCTAATACAGCCTAAGAATAAACGTATAGGAAATGAAGAGAATAGGTCCCTTTTGATTCATCACTCCTTCGTACACAAAAGACCTCGGAGTTGATCATTGCCAAATTAAATGACTGTGGCAAAAATAGCCTGTTAGTTATCAGCTAGCCCCACAAACTGACCTGCACTCCTGCTCAGTTGGATGGGGATCTGGGGGTTTCGAGGCTGGGTCATCATCTTGGGCTGTTTGCCATCCCGGCACGTTTTCATTCCCATGGTGTTAAATGCCGCCATTTCTTTCCCAGTTTGCCACTAATGGCCCTTTGGCGTATTTAAATGCAGTGGGTAACTGCATTTAAATGTGACTGTTTTTTTTAACATGCAAGGTTAAAGTTTTGAAGGGGTGTAGTTTAACCCAAAACGATCTTTTCCTACAAGTTTTCATTGCCTAAAAACACCTAGTGAGTAAAAGAGAATGCAAGTGAGTGAAAATGAAGCAAATCAGCAAGAGAAAATAAAGCGAAACAAATTTCAAAACACAAAGCTTCCAAACAGCAGCTGACAAACTTTTGATTTACTCCACTGTCACTCCTCTTGCCTCCTACTGCGGACTTTGTATTTCCTTAAAATAGGACTATCATGTCCAGCATGTAATATTGCAGTGACAGGTATGTGAAGGCTCAGATCCCAAAGGACATCTTGTGCGTAATTTGGAGATGCCAGCAGCATCGGACAGAATGGGATAAGAAGACGCTGAACATGCACATAAAGTGTTTAGACATAACATTGCAATCTCATGAGATGATCAATATTATTCTTTTTACCTGTCAGTGGCTGATTGGTGCATACTAAAATAATAAAGGTTGATCTAGACACAGGGCTTACAATGTAGGTTCCACATTACTGTACTTTAGTTGTGCTAGTGTCCAAGTGTGCTGTTAATTAAAGCGCCAAAAACCTAATGAGACAACGTGAACTTGGGGTTTCAAAAGCCACGAGGGGTCCAGAGAAATTGCTTGCTTTTATCTAGCAGGTAATCCAAAGGATTGGTGTGGATCAAAGAAGAATCAGTGGCAGTAAAGCAGGCCTTTATGGAGCTGATAAATCAGAGCGAATCTGTGTGATATAGGTAAAGTAGTGTCTGCTGAAATACACCATGCTGCATACTATTAATGAGCAAAAACACAAAGAAAAACTCCACAACCAGGCTCTCTGTGGATGACCTATACATGTGAAGAACTTGTTCAGGTAAGTGAAGCTACATCAAAGGATGTCCTTCTCTACAAGCGCAGTGTAGTCCAATTTAATTGCACCCTGCATATCTGTAAATAGTGAAGTTTCCACTGCAGCCTCACAGGAAGGGGTAACCATTCACACTCAAACACTGGAAATTCAACAATTACTGTGAATCTAACTTCTGGAAGCTTCTAGGTGCCTGTTACCACTAACCAAAAGGAGCCCAGTGGTATGACATGGGGAAGCTGAGAAAGGTGTAATTTAATGCAAAGAAAAAACTACATGGCAACAAACAACAATGTGAAATGTATGCTCAGTACAAATATACCTGCCTCTTTGTCTGTGTTCCACCACTGATACACCTCGTGAATAGAGAAGTCAGAGCATTTACTTTAAAAATGTATAAGTTTAATATACCTTAAAACAAGTTAAATACCTGCACTTATTATTCTTACTAGTATTGCAGTAGTTGAAGTACTAGTAGCTGTATTTATGATAATGTTGTTTTGTGTTAGGTACACTTTGTTAGGTACACCTGTTCAACTGTTGGTTAATGCAAATATCTAATCAGCCAATCACATGGCAGCAACTCAATGCATTTAGGCGTGTAGACATGATCAAGAAGACCTGCTGAAGTTCAAACTGAGCATCAGAATAGGGAAGAAATGTGATTTAAGTGACTTTGAGTGTGGTATGGTTGTTGGTGCCAGACGGGCTGGTCTGAGTATTTCAGAAACTGCTGATCTGCTGGGATTTTCCCACACAACCATCTCTAGGGTTTACAGAGAATGGTCCAAAAAAGAGAAAATATCCGGTGAGCAGCAGTTCTCTGGGTGAAAACGTCTCGTTGGTGTCAGAAGACAGACAAGAATGGCCAGACTGCTCTGAGCTGATAGAAGGCAACAGTAACTCAAATAACTACTCATTACAACCAAAGTATGCAGAAGTATGCATCTCTCAAAGCACAACAAGTTGAACCTTGAAGCAGATTGGCTACAGCAGCAGAAGACCACACTGGGTGCCACTCCTGTCAGCTAAGAACAGGAAAATGAGGCTGCAATTCACACAGGTTCACCAAAATTGGGCAATAGAAAACTGGAAAAATATTGCCTGGTCTGATGAGTCTCAATTTCTGCTGCAATATTCAGATGGTAGGGTCAGAATTTGGATCCATCCTGCCTTGTATCAATGGTTCAGGCTGCTGGTAGTGTATTGTTGTGGGGGATATTTTCTTGGTACACTTTAGGCCCTTTAGTAACAACTGAGCATCGTTTAAACACCACAGCCTACCTGAGTATTGTTACTGACCATGTCCATCCCTTTATGATCACAGTGTGCCCATCTTCTGATGGCTGCTTCCAGCAGGATAGCACGCTCAAAGCTCAGATCATCTCAAACTGGTTTCTTGAACATGACAGTGAGTTCACTGTACTCAGATGGCCTCCACAGTCACCAGATCTCAATCCAATAGAGCACCTTTGGGATGTGGTAGAACGGGAGATTCAAGGTGTTTCCAGCACCTTGTTGAATCTATGCCATGAAGAATTAAGGCAGTTCTGAAGCCAAAGGGGGTATTTTTTATTTTTAAAGGTCAGCTGAAGTCAAGTTAACTTAAATAAAGCAAAGAGCACATGGACTGGATCCAAAAGTACCCTAAAACAAATTTTCTACTTCACAATTTATTTTCTTTTACCTTTAAGGAAAATGTCAAGAGAGGAAAAATAACAGGGGAAATCAACAGACAATCATACAACCAAGTGAATGTTACTGAAATTAGAGGCAGTTAAAACTGTGCAGCATTTTAGGAGGAGGATTACAACACCCCTGAGAGCTTAACACACTGCAACTTAAGAAGAGCGCATTTCTGTATTGTCAAACCGGTGAAAATGTTTTCCTCGTTTGCTTGTGTTTTGAGCTCCCAGGGCCACTGTAATTATTTAAGGAAGAGAACCCTAAATAACCTTCAGAGAGTTCAACTTTGGCTGCCAGATAAATACATCAACATCAATTAATTCTTTCTAATTATTAATTTTTTCCCCCCGATAGTACTCTAGCAAGATAATTGCTGCCCTTAAGAGCAACCCCACTTAAAAAGGTTTTGTGCTTCTATAACACCAATCTCCATAAAGATATTGCATAATGGATATTGCTACAGGATAGCAAGAGAGCCTGTATAGAAAGATAGCAGAGTGTCACCCTCACATTCCCTCAAGAGCAGTTATTTTGTAGTGCAATATTTAAATGTACAGGCAGTGGCATAAATAAAAACTGCATAACCAAGAACAACTTCAATACTAATGTGCATCCCACACAACATCAAACACAGCTACACAGGTGAATCACATTAACTAGAATGTAAACTAACTTTGAAGTTACTCCATCTTATTAATTTCGAATAAAATCCCACCCACATTTTGTGCTTTTTGTTTCCTACTCTGCTTCACAAGTCCCTGCTCTACTTAAAGGAAGTGCCAATTAGCTGTGTATGTCTTCTTTTAGAGATCTGACAATTACCACGTTAATATGGGCAGGGAAGTAAAGGGAATTCATGATAACATAGACCAGACAAACCACATCAGCAAAGAGGATCAGAGGCTGTTACTCAAAGCTCACAGACAGGGATAGAGGGATTACAGCTCAGGGTTCACTGGTTCACCCTCAGGGATATATGGAGGCTCTGGTTAGCAGGGTTTCTAAATTAGCAGTTTGTTTGAACTTAGAAAAAAGGTAAAGCCCATACGGAGAGAGTATATTTGAGCAAGGAAAAATGTCTGCTCTATATTATTAGTGCCTGTGTTTACCTTCCAAAGACCATGCACACACACACACCCACGTGTGTTTTCCCATGGTGATTGGTTTACCTTTAAAATGAATAAATGCCTCTGGTATTTTGACGGTCTATAAGAGAAAGAGTTCTGTGGGTGTTTGTACCAGTTGGTCTGACAGGTGATCCAGCTATGCAGCACATCATAGGCTATTGACGTCGCTTAAGCTTGAAGCTGTGGAACCAAAGATTTCCCATTTGGCAGCTTTGGCTGCTCCACCCTCACATCTCTTCCTTACATCACTCTGTCAAATCCTTGCTAGGAGGAGCTAAAACCTGTGGAAGTGACACAAGTGAAGGAAGTGAGGAGACTTGTTAGAATAATGAAAAGCACTCATAGTATGTCAAATGTACTATGACAAAAAAAACCTTCATCACATCCTCCTTGCCTGTCACCCTAGACACCCTACAATTTGCATACCACCCCAAAAGATCTAGAGATGATGCCATAGCTCAATTACTCCACTCCATCCTTGCTCACTTGGACACCAGGAGAGGGGCTTATGCTAGACTGCTGGTTATTGATTACAGCTCAGTATTTAACACAATAATCCCCTCGAGGCTGGCCACTAAACTGAGTGACCTGCACTCCTCCTGCTCAGGAACTTGTGGGAGTGGGAATATCCTGGTTGGAGAACTGCACCAGGCAGGACCACTTGGACCTTAGGAGGGTGGTCCGCTGACAGAACCATCAAGACCATCCTCTCCAATCTGCAAGACATCTCTTCAAATGATGCAGAACAAGAGCCAAGAGGATCACTGGGGACCCCAGCTCCCAACAACAGACCATATTCTCTGCTGCCTTCAGGGAGAAGCTATCGTCTGCTGATGGCCAAGACAGAGAGAATGAAGAGGAACTTCTACTCTCAGGCCATCAGACTGTTAAATGAGACTGTGACTTAAGCCTATCCCCCACTCCTCAAATATTCCCCTCTTGGACTTCTGTTATGGTTGTAGTATTGGTTATTTTGGCTTATTGTTTATGTGAGGTGGTGTGGACATGTACAGAGAAGGGGTAGTGGATATATTGAAGACAAAGGAGTGTCGTCAGCCAAAAGAAGAAGAAGAAGAAGAAGAAACTTGTGTACAGCGGGTTAGGTACATGAGCATTTTGCTGTGCATTATACTTGTATAATTGTGTGTGACAAATAACTTAAAATTATTATTATTATTAATTTATATCCACAAAACTTTCATTATGCATGATATATTGTTTTATCATGTTGCCATGCAACCACCTAACAATGGACTAAAATCACTGACCAAACAATACTGTAGCATAGGCATGTACCAGTACTTAAAATCAGCTGAATGGGTTTAACATTGTAGTGCATGGGCATAATTAAAATGTGATCATAAAGTGTCAGACAGATGAGGAAGAATAGTAGCTCATCAGTGAGATTCGTTTTATCTGTCAATTTTACCATTTATTCATTAGATATGAGCATAAATATCACACAGGGCAGAAGGCAGCTTCTCCGTTGCTCTCTAGTCCTCTGAAGATTTCACCATGTTTCACCTCTGGCCACACCCAATTAGATCTTTCAGTCACTGTTTTCTATTTGCTTTCAAAAGCAAATTTTTTCTGCCATCAGTAATAAAATAAACCTGTAGGCTGTATGTCTGGACCACTTCGTCAGTAACATTTCAATTTCTCGTGATGAGAAAAACATCCGAATCTCAGATGGCCTTCACATTGCCTTACTCCTCCTCAACTTCATTTCACAATTTCTTCCAAATTATTTCCTAGTAAGAGGAGACTGGCTCTGAGGGATGGGAGAAAAGGAGCAGGAGTAAAAAAGCACTGGCATCCTCAGACAGATGTCTTCCTTGTGTGCACTTGCCACCACCTTTTAAGCTGCTTCAGTCAAAACTCAAACTAGGGGAGCAGCAATATTTCCAAACCTGGGTGAAACATGGCTATGAGAACTTTATAGATAGTTCCTAAAGACCAAAAGTACTGCATCACAAATTTTCCAGAGATCTGAAATAATATCTCTAGGCACTTTCTCAAAGAAAAAACACTGAGAGCTTCCCAAAGCTTGCAGAGATGGCACAGTTTTCATTAAATGCTGAACAGAGTTCTGTTGCACTAGAAAAGTTAAAAAATAAAATTAAAAAAAAAAAAATCCAACTTCACAGTCATCTTGTTACTCAGAAAACATAACCCCTTATGAACATAGCAACCAACAAAGAGCAAATATTTTCAGGACCATATAGAGAACCTATACTTTAGTATGAGATATATGCAGAAAAGATGTATGAGCAGCATTCTCTGAGCTCCTATCTAAATTGTCACAGCGCTCAGGTATTGTTCAGCGTAATCAACTCTGCTATCAACCCTCTGCAGCACAGAAGCCTCCCAAGAGAAACATGCTGATTCTTTTATCTGTCTCCAAAAGCTCATGAGCACTGAATTCCAAATCTGCTGCCATTTTAATTCTGTTTTGAATTGCATTAAACCTATTTTTATATGATACGTATATGAAGTGTTTCATTTGTTCCCAAAAAGTTGTTCAGCTTATTTATTTCAGGTGGTCTTGGATAATGTTAAGGCCGGACAGAGAGAGAACACAAAATGAAGAATACAGAAAGCAGAGACAGGATGTAGCAACAAAGTATATTTTATTTACAAGTTACTACTGAGTCTTTGCAGTCCAGGGAAGTGTTAACGCCAAGGGGAAAGGTTGGAGCTGGCAGCTTATGGATTTACCAGTGGATGACACAGGGGGAATGGAGGCCAGCAAAGCTGAGCCCAGCGAGAGAAAGAGCAGAGAGGGGTAACCAGAAGAGGGAAATCCAACAAGGAAAGCAGAATGAGAGGGGGGCTGGACTCAGTCTGGTGTAGTGGTGGAGTTAAAGACCTGTATTTAAGGCTGGAAAGATTACAGATGACTGGCAGCTGGCTGGCAGTTCCCACACACCTGATTCCACTCAGTAGTGAGAGAGAGAGAGTTGAAAATCAACATGCTTTAGAGCTGGATATTTGTCTCAAGACCAAGTGAAAAATAAAATACTTTCCCAGCGATAAAATCCCACACCAAAGGAATGGAAAGGA
This sequence comes from Paratilapia polleni, assembly GCA_015106735.1. Lineage (NCBI taxonomy): Eukaryota > Metazoa > Chordata > Actinopteri > Cichliformes > Cichlidae > Paratilapia > Paratilapia polleni. Next base: position 31,954 of record VUQI01030722.1, read on the forward strand.
AAATAGCTATTGTGAACAGCAAAATTTTCCTCTGGGAATTGCGCTTGTACTCCAAGTTTATGAGGTAACTTCCTCTGGTATTTTGGTGGTTCTGTGGTAAATGTTCCAAAATACTGCACAAGTCTGTGAGTACTAGAATAGTACCTCTGGAAAACATCACATGACTACATGACTTGTTTTGTTCTCCAGCTAACCTAGAAAGTTAGTCATGGTTTCATTTAATCTTGGTGAGATATCTTGATGTATGTCTCTTTACACACTCTCAGAAACATCCTCTTAGATGTTGTTTTGTTGAACGTTTGTTGATTATGATCATTTTTCCACTACTACATCCATTTTATGATCTTTCTTTCATTTTACAGAAGTGATCCATGTTATATTTGCTCCATTCTCTCTGGAAAAAAAAACAACCCAGCTTTCATTCTTGAGGGCACACAGGTCTAGACATTCCAGGACTGAAGCTGTTTGATTTAGTTATATCTGATATCTGATAATGATGGTGTTATGTCTTTTCCCACGTCCTGTAGGTCTTAAATGTGCTGTTTAGTTTCCTAGTACTGCTGCAGAAGCTCTCGACCACTAATGTCATCCAGGATGATGTGAACATTAGAGGGAACATTAGGGGAAGTACCACAGTACATATTCTCACCTCTGTAATGAAGTACATTTTTTAGGTTACTTAGCTTGAGTTTTGTCATTTTATACTACTTTGCAGCTACTTTTTCCATTTTGCTTCATAGGCACATATTGTTATTCTAGTGAATCTATCTGTTCGCTTCACTAGCCAAAGAGATACTTTCTCTTTTAAATTTCTAAATCATTCAGATTTAAATTATGTATGCAGTGTTTCACAAAGCACCCCCAGATTTATCATGTGATCCTCTGGGGGGCAGCAACACCTAAGTTGTGAACAACTACACTAAAGGACCAAACTGTATGAGTATAAAAGCTAGCACTGCAAGCAGTTACATCACTGCATCAGTATTACCAATCTGATTCAGTACTCTTACTTTTGGTGCTTATTTATAGTTTGCTTATAATATATCTACTCTTACTTTATTAGGGTTTTGAATGCAGGGTCTTTGCTAATGGAGTACTTTTACATTGTTGTAAGGGTCTCAGTTTAGGCTGTGCTGTTTTCTCAGCAGTAGACATCCAAAGACCTGTGAAGGATAACCTAATAACTATCTTTGAGGATAATGAACCCAGGAACAGGGACAAGGTGACAGTATCTTAGATAATTATCTGAAGGACACCATCCTGAGGGAATGGATGGTGATAGTCTTGGGTTAAGATGCTTAAATGGACTGTAATTCAGGTAAACTTTAGATCACCCCTTCAAAACCCACACAGTACACTGAATCATAGTTTCTTTGATGCCTGATCATTGGAGTCAATTCATTCATTGCACTCAGGTTCATTCATTCTGTTTGAACAGCTGAACAAAAGCTGTGGGCAGTGATCCAGTGGTTGAAGATACTCTACATCTTTAATGTTTCCTCCATGAAGTGGCTTATATCAATAAATATAAAAAAAAATTTGTGCTCCTTTTAATTTGCTGTTTTTATTAAATAAATTTGCTCAGGGCATTCATTTTGAAGATTTATTATTGCTGTCCTAACTCATCTCATGCACATGCCACCTGGGCAATGCACAGTTGTTACAATATACTGCAGCAGTATTTCATGCCCCCCCCCCCCCTCTTTTTTTAAAGACTTAAACACTACATATTATATCTTTCTCAGGTTTTATGGTTCCCCAATGGATTTAAGCATTCACCTTCTCAGACAATGGATTTCCAATTGTCCCCATGACCGACCATTTGATGGCTTTGAATATACTATAAGCTTCTCCTGGAAATTAAATTGGCAAGACATCAAGATCTTTTATGTCACAAGAGGTGTACTTCACTTATAATTTAAAACATAAAAATTTAAATGAAGCTTAACAATTTTATGACTTAATTTCTTTTAAAATATATTACACTGAAAGAAGGTCATTCATGCAGGTTTTCTTTGTCATTTTTGGACCCAAAATGGCTGTGGCCCCCTCGAGTTTCTCAACCTGCCGACAGCATGTTTTTGTATTCTTTCAAGAACATGAAGTTGTAAATGTATTACACTGTAGATGTCTTTGATGTCTCCCATGACACTGTCCATACATCATACAGACCTTTAGGGGCCCGAATCCAGAATTGAGAAACCTGATCTTAATGTCATTGCTTTTGAAATTTTTATTGCCCCACAGCTGCTTCACGCCAGTCATCTGTCATTTATGAAGCGGCACAAACTAGACGAGTCCCAGCATCTGATGCCATATGTTGTGATTCTGCATTTAAACGCTTCTTGAATGCTCAGCACCACAAACACCTACAGCAATGCCTGTTCATATAGAATCTAAAATTACCTCACAAATCAAGTGTTAAATATGTTGTAAAATAGCTCTCTCATGGATAAACACAGACTTGCACAGCTTGGTCCTCTGGTGGCCAGCAAACTTTGCATTTTTAAGCAAGTGTTTAGTTGAGGTTTGCTGATTTTTTTTTTCTCTGGATTTAAATCACCAGCTAGAGGTTGAATGTCATCCATTTTCTGATTTACCTTTAAAATGTATAATGCAAAGTTAACAGCTTGTCATAAGGAATAGTTATGTATTGCTGTATGACTATATACAGTCCCCATCCATTTACCAGTATAGGCTCTACTGAGGGTTTGTCAGGGCTTCTTTCCAAACTAAATGAGACATCTTTATACGTGCCAAAATAAGGAAAAATGTCCATCACATTTCTCCAAGCATTTTGTGCAGCATAATCCAGAAGCTGTAAACAAACTGTTGGACCATAATTTGTTACTGTCTTTATTTTCCTCCCGAGGAGGATGAGCTATTTGCTGATAGGTGCAACCAGAGTAATGCCAGAGGGAAAAAAAATATCAGAAGGTAATGAAACAAATAATTTGTGGTTCTGTGGTAAATGCAGCCATTTGACTATGAAGCATTTGGTTTATGCTGCAGAAGATGTTGGGGGTATTCTGCTGATCATAAAAGCACCACAGGGGTGTGTGTTCAAATTTCAGCTCCTGAGCTACAAATGATACTTTTTTTTTTTTAAACACAATTTACACATTTACACATCAGTTCATTCATTGCCATTTGATATGGAAGTTAATTAGCAGAGTCTTGAAAGATGCTTAAGTTGTGTAATCCATCACAGTGAATACCAAGTCTTCGCAATTTTTTAGTGCCACATTATGTGTGGTATGATACGCTGTAGATTAGTTTGGAAACGCTGCATGGCATGATCTTATATTCAATCTTTTATAGCTTATGGATGAATGAAAACAAGCAAAATTGATAAATTGTATTGTTTTGGGGGGAAAATGCATGATCATTTTGAATTTAACATCTGGTGGAATATCTCACAGCTAATGAGGTTAATTAGAAACATGGCTGGGTGTAAAGACAGGGAGGGAGGGGCTCACCAGTCTGTGAAGACTGCAGGACAAACAACACAACAATATAACAGTGAGATTCTCAAGTGAAAAATGGCAAAGAATTCATTATCTGTTGCACATAATATCATTAAAAGATTGAGAGAATCTGGACAAACCTCTGTAGGCAAACACCAAAAAAGCCAAAAACCATCTTCAGATCTTCATACCCTGAGGTAGTGCTGCATTGAAGACTGATGGTTCTGTAGTGGAAACCATCCAGTGTCTGCTGTCAATAATAATTTTATTTGGAAATCACAGATGCCACATCGTCTGGGAAAAGCAGAGAGGGTCCATCCAGTCTTTACTGACTCATAGCTCAAAAGCCAACATCTTGATGGTATTGGAGCAACATATGCTGCTATGCAGCAAAAAACGTCTTTTTGGGAATAGGTTTGCTTATTTCAGCAAGACAATGCCAAACCACATTCTGCACATATTAGAAACGCATGGCTCTGAAGAAAAAGACTTCAAGTGTTCAATTGGCCTGCCTGAAGTGCAGACCTGTCACACACTGAGATCATTTGATGCATTATGAAACAAAAATATATAACATAAGAGCAGCTGAAATAATATTTTGAGCAAGAATGGGAAAACATTTCACTTTCAAAACTACAACACAACTGGCCGCCTCAGTTCTCAGAGGCTTACTGCATGTTGTTAAAAGAAGGGGTGATGTAACACAGTGGTAAACAGGCCCCTGTCCCAGCTGTTTTTTAAACATGTTGCTTGCATCAAACTCTTTTTTTTTTTAATTTAAAAAAAAAATCTAATTTCTAACAGTGTTTTCATAGTAATTTTAATTGGTATTTGTATTGCATTGGCTAAAAATGAGAAGACAGGTTCATTTCTTTGAGACTCACTTGCTTGGGGGCGGGTTAGACTTAAAAGCTTCAGCTGCCTGATTAGGGACGGACTTGAACCCAGAACTCTCAGATTAAAAATTTGATACACTACCAAACTAGCCTACCCAGGATTTTGGGGAACATGAATCCATCTAGTAAATCACAGTTTAATATGCTTGTGATTAGTAGACTTTTCACAAGTAAAGCTCACTGGTTCACTTTGATGTCAATACCTAACCAGATCCCAGCACTTTGTATTTATTTATTTATTTATTTGTATTTCCCTGGGAGTGTATTAGATGTGGAGGCAGGGTAGGAAACAGTGTGGTCTTTATAGGCCTGCTGGTGTTATTTAAAAAGAGTTATTATTAGATGGCTATTGGGCTATTCACATTCCTTTTTATATAGTTAAAAATGTATTTTTTGAATATATAAACAGATAAAAAACATAATACCATATAATGGAATAAAAAAACACATGGATAACATAAAATTTAAAAAATTACGGCTACATTTCTTAGGATGTTTTTATAATACTGCATGAAACATGAAATCATTACACACTTAAGGCAAAATAGACTCTCAGTCTTGGTTTTAAAGATTGTACTCTGCCGCCATCTAGCGGTCACGCTGCGTAGCACAGTGGCGCCTCGCCCTACGTCATACAATAATAAGGAAGTCGCGGGCAGATAAACCGCACTAGTCCAGGTGGAGGTTATTTTTGGGACATTTTTATTTTGTATGTATTGTAAAATTCCCCGTGTGAACACTGAAGTCTGAAACAAGATAGCCGTAATGTGGTAGGACGGCTCCATCGGCCCGCTGTAGCTAGCTGCTTTCCCCTGTGTGCTCTCTCTTTGTCTTCTATACAAAGAAGCTCAATGGAGAAATACTCACTTCTTAAAGTGATCGGTGAAGGCTCTTTTGGCAGGGCTGTGTTAGTCCGGTGTAAAAGCAGTCAGGAAAAATATGTGGTCAAGGAGATTCAGCTGCCAAAGGTAGGTGCAAGCAAATGACGGGCATGCACTGTTCTAGTCCTCACCTGTCTGGTGGAACAAATGGATTCGTTTAGTTCAAATCTCCCCCGAAAAATTGTGATGATAATAAAACATTAAAAAAATAATTAAAAGATATGTTGGGATTCCACTGCTACATGTTTATAATCTAACTCCAGACGTGATGTTGCAGCCTGAGGTCAGATATGGAAATGTTTTTTGCGCCTTGCTGATAACCTAACAGATTGCTGCTCACACTGAGGCATGGACGCTGTTTGTTTACAGTCGGTGTTTGTTTTGCATTGTATGAAATACAATCATGTTTGTATTTGCATTTTTATAGAAACAGTCCAAACTGGAGAATTCAAGGAGAGAAGCCGTCCTCCTGTCTAGATTGAAACATCCCAATATTGTGGCTTTCAGGGAGGCATTTGAGGGTAATCACACACAGACACAACACTCCCTTTAAAACTCATTACAAAACATTTATGGACATGCAGTTATGATTGTTTGGACTGCAAAATAGAAAGTGTGATTGTGTTTGTTTAGTTGATGACCTCCTGTGCCTTGTTATGGAGTACTGCAGCGGAGGAGATCTGCTCCAGAGGATTAAGCAACAGAAGACCAAACACTTCAGTGTTGATAATGTATGCCTTGACTTCCTGCACTCATTTTCACAATTATTACTTCCTGTTTCTTGAGATTGTGTTTTATTGTTTTTATTCTTTGTAGATCTTGAAGTGGTTTGCTCAAATGTGCGCAGGTGCAAAGCATGTCCACGATCAGCGGGTTCTGCACAGAGATCTGAAATCCAAGGTACAGTCGCCTCTAGGTATTATAGTTTAGAATAATCTATGGATTTTACTTTGTGTGTTAAAAGTATTTTAATTAGTGTATCCTCTGATTCATTCAGGTTAAACAGGCCTTTGCTGTAGAGAGAAGTCACTACAAACTGATGTGAAAAATCGAATTTAATTTATATTTGTCCTCTCAATCTGAACACTCACGTCCTCCTGCAACATTTACTGAACAAATTCCAGATTTCAGCTAAATTACATCTTAAAAAGTAAAAGATACCCAGGAAGAAGGAAAATGGGCATATCTTGTAGCCCAGTATGTAAAAATATGCCACATTCTGCGAGACCGTGAATGACAGTGAATTAATATATATTAATCCCAATGTTATACTAATAATATATTAATAATCAGTTATAATGGGGCCCTGGGTGGAGCAGGCAACGCATATGGTGAAAGGGTACTGCAGAGGCCTTGGTTCAAATCCGCCCTGGGCCATTTTCTGCATCCTGTTCCCCCCGCTCTCTCACTGCTTTCCTGTCTGCTGTTCTGTCAAAAATAAAGGCAAAAAAATTCAGTTATGTTATACTAGTATTGCTATTGTTTATTGAATATTCTGATACGTTGGCAATGCTTTGTATTTGAACTTTCATGTCAGGCAAGCCCTTTAAAAAGAAAACCAAAAGTGAATAATTTCAATTTCGCTGGTCGGTAACATATTGACAGAATCTCATCAGTGGAATGACATGAACAATAATGAAACTGCTGATTGAGATAAGAATGCAACATTATCCCCCACCTATCCCTAATAACCTCAGCCTGGCTGCACTGGTTTCTTGCATCATGTTAAATCATCACTTCCCTTTCATTTCCTCACTCAGAACATTTTCCTGACAGATAATGGGACAGTCAAGCTCGGGGACTTTGGCTCTGCATCTATTCTGAACAGGTAAAGGAAGTGACACCGTTCGGCTTTTCAATTTTAATGCTAAGTGCCTCTATTCTATAAATTTCATTGTAAATTTGTTGCAGCTCAAAGGCTTACGCTCATGGATATGTCGGGACTCCGTATTATGTGGCACCGGAAATCTGGGACAACAAGCCATACAACAACAAGAGGTATGTTACCGTGATGGTTTGGGTGGTTCCTCCAGTTTATATCAAACAATATGAAGATGAAATGAAATTTTTATTAACAATAGATCAGTTTCTATGTGAGGAAAACATAACATAACATTAACATAACATTAACATAACATTAACATTTCTTGTTAATAGCTAAAGCAAAACACACATAAGAGCAGAAAAATGTAAATATACACTCGCTGGACACTTCATTAGGTACACCTTGCTAGTACTGGTTTGGACCCTCTTTCACCTTTAGAACTGCCTTAATTCAACAAGGTGCTGGAAACATTCCTCAGAGATCTTGGTCCATATTGACACTGTAGCCCATCTGCTTCAAGGTTTAACGTGTTCTGCATTCAGCTATGCTCTTGGTTTTAAAGAGTTTTTTGAGTTACTGTTGCCTTCCTATCAGCTCAAAGCAGTCAGGCCATTCTCTTCTGATCTCTGGCATCATTAAGGCACTTTCACCCAGAGAGCTGCTGCTCACTGGATATTTTCTTCTTTTTTTTTTTTTTTTGGACCATCCTCTGTAAACCCTAGTGATGGTTGTGTGGGAAAATCATCAGTTTCTGAAATACTCAGACCATCTGGCACCAACAGCCATGCCACGTTCAAAGTCACTTAATCCACCTTTCTTCCCCATTCTGTTGTCTTGACCATGTCTGCCTGCCTAAATGCACTGAGTTGCTGCCATCTGATTGGTTGATTAGATAATTGTGTTAACAAGGAGTTAACAGGTGTACCTAATACCATTGAGTGTATGAACAGATAGCATTCATAAAATGTGCTACCAAATCTGTGAGAATTTCCAGGCATGTGTTCTGTGTGAATAAAATGTGTGAATATGCACACACCATAAACAGATCAGAGAGAAATTAAACAAAAACCGAATACACATAAATAATTTAAAAATACCTACCCTAGACTAGTGTACCTAAAAATGATACGTCTGCATACCTTCTTATTTTTAAGCAGTGACATATTTGAAATAAAATGTTGTTGATCGATTTTAAAGTCATGTTGAAGTAGAGCACCAGCCAACAGTGTGTCACCTTGTCTACGTGCAGAAATGCACAGATACACTGTGTATGATAATTATAGTTTATGTTGTCATTACACACTGTGTGAAGGCTTATCAAAAGTCCCCTCAGTAGTTATTTAAAGTATTTCTGAGAAAACTCCACGGCAGAATTAGCCACAGCCTTTCCTAAACTCCCATGTTTGCTTAGAGCTAAGGTTCTTAAAGTTCGACCCCCAGGCCAGTGGCAGCCCTTGGTATGTGGCCCTTCAGTCCTCTACTGTACATTTAACTCATCCACACTTCATGTAATATTATGACAGCAGGACAGAACAATACCAAGGGAGCATCTCTTTTCAAATCCAAGTCTTCTGTTCTACCCATCATAGCTGACTAAATATGCCTGACACTGACAGATACGGCAAGTGTCATTGTAACAGCCACTTCGGTAATGGTTGAGTAACTATGAACCAGAACAAAAAGTGACTGTTCAGAGGATGCCAGTGTTTTATTCAGACACAAATACGAACTAACAGTTAAAAGTCACATTCTGGATTCTTAAACTGGAACTAAGTCATTAAAACTTTGAGAACCTCTTGCTTAGTTTCTTTTTGGGCTTTTTTCTGACATACATTTATACAGTTATTTTCAGTGGCTGATTTAGTCTGAGTTCTCAGCTCGGCAGTGATTATGTAACTCATGCACGGGTTAACCGGTTCTCCTTGACTCTGCCAGTACATGATGAAATGTCTGGTGTGAATGAATAACCATCTCTCTCTCCTTATGTGTTCTGCAGTGATGTGTGGTCTCTAGGCTGTGTTCTGTACGAGCTCTGCACACTGCGACACCCGGTACTCCCCCTTCCTCCACACTCCATGTGCAGTGGCTCTGAATGTGGGCCTTTCTTCAAATATTACCAGTGAATCATTGTGTTAAATACCTCTGCTGCCATCTTAAAGCACAGTGAGATACTACAGATGCCCTGTATCTTCAGCTCAGTTAGACCATCTGTTGTGCATTTTCTGTGGCTCAGATGGTGTGGTGTGGTTTGTTGTCTCTTCACACTTTACTCCTGTGTCCAGTTCCAGGCATCCAGCTGGAAGAGCCTGATTCTTAAGGTGTGCCGGGGTGCCTACCCTCCCCTACCCAACCACCTTCCCTATGAGCTGCAGTACTTGGTCAAGCAGATGTTCAAGACAAACCCAAAAGACAGGCCATCCCTGCACACCATCCTGACCTCTCACAGGGTTTCCAGACTCCTGCGTACACACCTGCCCTCCCAGGTAAAGTCTGTTGAACCTGATTTAATGGCTGAACATTCACCATAATCGTGTGCTGTTATGATGTAATGTCAGCGTGAGAATTTAAACTCTTACACAACTTTCCCAGCTGTGGTAATCCTGTGTGGAATCTGACCTTTAACAGGCTGTTGTTACTTCAGATGGCTGCAGAGTTTGTGCTATGTATTTGATTCTCTGCGCTACTTTAAATCTTTTATAGGCCTTAGAGACGGAGGAGCAGGCGAGGCGAACAGGTCGATGGAACAGAGAGGAGGGGAAGAAGGTGGCTGATCTTCTGGGAGAGAAGAGTTTAATAAAAACAACAACATCTGAAGGTGGAGTCAAAGTTAACAGTGTTATCTTGAAGACAAGGATCTACTGTCTCAATGCTGGGAAGACCGCATTACTGAAATTTTTGTGAAAACTGACCTCTGAATTATCACCAAAATATGTCCTAAATAACCCTGTACCCCAGGTTTGGAGTTAACAAAAAGCTGCTGTGAAAGCAGAGAGCCCGTCCCTCGAAGGCAGTGGTCTACTAAGCCATCAGACTCTGTGCTGCAGGTGTTGGCCAATGCCAGTCTGGTTTCATCTGACAGTATGGCATCGACTGGCCAGACCCTCACCGGTTCTACTCATGAAGGTATGATAGCAGCAGAAATTAATTTTATGAAATGTCCAAAAATAAACTGTAGAGATTGAAGTACTTTACCAGTGTGTTGCATTGCAGAGAAGCCAGAGGACAACAGGCAGAGGAGACGATGGGAAAGGAATCCTCCTGAGAGGCTTCTGAGTCTGCTGGAGAAGGCCCAGCTGAGCAAAGCCTCCAGCACCTTCATAATAAACCAAGGTCTGCTGATGTGTGAGCACACTCTGTCTTAATATAAACTGTAGAATACATTTGCCCAACTGAAAATTAAGGTTGTTTTCCCTAAACATTTAACAAGAGTAATTCCAGTGACACCAGTAGTCCGTATAATGGGATCTTTGTGGTGTTGGGCCTTTTATTTTTCAGGTGAAGACCCTCTTGTGGGACCCCTCTCCCATCCACAGGGTGATGACACTGATGGCCCCGAGCTAGAAGTGGTTGTAGACGAGTACCGACTGCAGCCACGCTCCGATGATGAAGACACGTAAGTAACCCTGAAGTAGTGTTGTGTTTAACATGCTACTATTGATGCAGAGCATATTTTGTATGTCAGACTGGTGATGTAGAACATTTGGACAAAAAGGGAAATAACTTTAGGCTGGTGGTTTTATTTTGCTTCTTAATGCAGCTTTAAAAGGCTACAGCAGTGCAAAGAGGGAAAGGAGTGTTTTAATTTATTTTAATGTGCACGGGGTAGGGAAAAGAATGAAATGGAAAGAATAATAAAAGTTTTAGGAAGTCGCTTTTGGGCTTTCAGATCCAACTGTATTAGCTGCTTAGCAAATTCTGAAATCATACATTATTCACATTGAAATTTACATTGAATAGTAATGTTTACACAGTGTGCCTTATGAATATCTGTTGCTTGTGAAAGCATGAAATATAGTGCATGTGTATAATTTGTATGTGTGGCCTCTTTTATGAAAACATAGTTCTTGAAATGTATTGAATTGTTTGTCCTCGCTCTACAGGGACTTTGAGGAAGAGTCTCCATGTGACTGGATGGATGAAGTTGAGAAAATGTTTTTGGAACACTAAAGCCTCGTTCCTTCTGAGCCTACACGATCACAATGTCATTAATAATGTTCGCATCTTCTAAAAACTGTGACTGCCAAAGTCATTTCACTGGATGTATAAAAGTCAAGGTTTTGCTCTTGTGAATAAAGTCCAACTTTTCTGGCAGGTTACAGCAAGTTAAAAAAAAAACCAATTAAGCTCAGTGAGACACTAAGATTTCTTTTTTTTTTTTAAGCTTTGTCTGTTTTTGTGGATTTTCAGACTATTAACTTTTGATTGCTGCAACAAGACACTAAAATTTTAACTGCATTTTGTTCAACTTGTCAAAATCTTTTGTACATAAAGATGTTTGGAAGTTTTGTGTGCTCTGTTTAATCAGCTGTGTGCTCTTCAGGTTAGCAATGATAAACACTCCCAGCAGATCGAGGCCGTTGGGAAGCTCCTGTTTGGCTTGTCGGGGAAGCAGGAAATATCAGAGTCAGAAAGGCTATGTCTCCATGCGGTCACACCAATTTGAGCCTGCCTGCACCTTTTGAAGTCTGTTTCCTCTGCAATATCAAAAGCAGACTAAACATCTTGTTGGTGTTATTTGGCATTCATTCTTGTGACAAACAAACATATATCTGGCCCTTTTTAGCTGCTTTGTTGTTTTTTAGTTTTCTGAGCGCTGATAGGGCTTGTCTTTTCTGCACTAGATTTTGATTATGTACCACTAGGTGGAGTTGAAGTCACTAATGTGATCCATTTGTGTAGAGTGGGAAAAGCTACAGTGTGGTTCAGATATAATGAACCTTTTAAATGTCAGTTGTAGTGAGATAAATCAGTGAATGTCCGTGCTGCTTATAGGCCTATGTGAAAATAAGAGACTACGTTTTAGTGGCACTCTAAAGAGCATAAAGACACTGTAATATAAGGGAACAAGTGGAAACTGTTACTGTTTTTGGTTTGCCAAATAAGAAGCTTGACAGTAGGGAATAAGAGCAGACAATAGAATAACCACATTTGGTTACAGACAAACACAACCCAAGCCTCGCCCATTACAGTTTGGGCTTAGCAGGATATAGATACTACAGCCCCTTGAGTCAACAAAACCATAATGATGCTGATTCACCAACAGTCACACCAGTAATGGATTATCCTGCTGCCAAAGTTCTTCCAGTGACTTAGACCTCCCAATGGCTGACATGAGAGTTCCAGCCATGAGAGTCTTTTGCCAGATATCTGCCCATGATGCATTTTACTGAGGAAATGCAGGGCTGCAGCTCAGCCCTTATCATGAGGCCACAATGAATCCCCCTCCAATGTTCACAGTTCAGCCCCCTGCTTTTTAGAATTAGAAAAAAGTACCTCCATAGATGTCCATGTTTGGCAAAGATACATAAAGTGATGTAGCATAGCTGAGTTACAGCTTCATCATGTTCTGTGTCCTGCAGATAGGAGGGTCTCCCACCAGTGGCCATGATGAACTGGGAAGTGTCGGTCTTACAAAACTGAGGGGAATTTGTCTAATAAAGTTTATTTTAGGGGTGTCAGTACCTCAAACATCCTTAATGTCTAAATATCAAAGGTTTCAATTTCTATCACCTTTGAGAACTTGTGAGTATACTAATAGTTAGTAACTGAAGTATTTCTTTATGAACATCAAAATTAAATACAAAGACTAAATTGAAACTCAAAAGTTTGCAAAAAAAAAAAAAGTGAATACACCTGTGATCAAGTTAGAAAACTGATTACTGAAACCAAATAATCACTGCTTTAGTTTCGGTTTACCGGAACCATACCTATGGCTTCCAATTAATCCTAAATGCATGAATAAGTCTAAATGTCAGACCTCACAAAGATGGAAGAGGATACAGGAAGATCGGTGACTAATCAAAAATCAGCCAAAACAGCGGAAACAAAGTTGCAGCAATAATCAGGAAGTATAGAATGAGTAATTGTACCACTCATCAGAGCAGCAGTGGTCATCCTCATAAAATAAAAATCATGAACAGTAAATTATCTCCACAATATAGCTCGGAAAAACAGATGTGCAAGATTTAACTTCGCTATAATCATGAAATGAAGCCTTCTTTATAGTCAAAATGAACCCGCCCAGGCCTATCACAGTGAAAGAATAGTCCAGATAGTGAAGCATGGAAGTGGGAGTGTGATAATGTGGGCATTCATGAGTACAAAAGGTGTTGGATAGATTATGTTTATAGATGGGATCTTAAAATTCTGTGGATATCTTTAAAAAAAAAAAAAAAAAAAAAAAAAAAGCACAAAAACAAAAA
>VUQI01030722.1:49649-63111 GCA_015106735.1 Paratilapia polleni
AAAGGTGAGATGCCTTAAACAATGCTCCAGTGTTCCCAGTTTTCTAGTGTATTTTTCCAGCCTCCATTCATTTCCAAAGAGACTGGAAAAACTTTTCTGAAGTCTTGACTTTATCCATCAACCTGATTTGAGGTAGCAATAAAGGAGATAAAGAAAAACTCAGTCTAGTCTCAAATAACCAACTCAACTTTAGAAGTGGACATGTATAACAAGCACAAATTGATCTTGCACACTTTCCCTTAATGTTAATAATGGAAAACTACCACATTCAATATATGATTAGAGTGTGACATTCATGAATCATAATGATGCTTAGTGCTACCTTTGTGTCCACTGGAATTATCTTGGTCTTATCTGTCTGCTACATGAGGCTAATTGTGTGATTTGTTTTGGAGCAATGGAGATAACCTCTGCTGAGCCACGTCCTTCACACTCTGAGGCCACAATGTCAGTAAATTAAGTGTCTCTGCAGGATGGTGGTTTAAAATGTTGTGGAGGTTGTATTTTAAGCATGCTGTGCCAAGTTTGATGAGAAACTTGCAGTTTTCACTGAAAAAACAAAAAAAAAAAACAGGAACTGAAACAATAAACATATTTAGATCTTACTAAGAATTGTGGCTTTCAGATAAATGTGGATTGCGCAAACGAGGGAATTAAATTGTGATTGTCTGTGGCTCCAGGAGACTGAATTCTGTCGAGGAAGAGAGGGAAGGTATTGTGCGGTCTGAGAGGCTCTAGGGAAATTCCTTATGTGGAACATGCTGACCTCAAGGCTGACCTGTAAGCGTCAGGTTTTGTGTGTGGATGTGCTGGGTAGTGAGCCACAGTGATATGTTTAGGAGTGTATGCTGCAGTATTAGTAAGGCCCGGGTATCACCAATCATGTCATGTGCAAAATGCAACTGCGGTGTAAAAGCTGATGGTAGATTTCAGGTCAGCACAACTTTTGCTGATCATCTCTTTAGTTACTGTACAGCTCCATTTAGAATTTTGAATCTTTATTTCATCTATTTTTGTTTCTTTACCGCTATCCATAGCTACAGTATATACAGAAACAAGTAGCTGGGTATTTAGCAGGGCTCACAATCTGTATAAAAAGTTACAGCAAAGTGCAAACTTTTTTAAAATTTGACCATGTGCTCCTCAAAATTGGACCAAAACTAAATAAACCTGTTATTACAATAAACTAAACAAAATTTATAGTCAAGCTAAAGCACTATAAAATGTAAGCATGTGACATTACAGTATATGTGCAGCAGCTTACAGCAAAAGGAAAGATGGAAGTAGCCTCAGTGACATCATCCACTGGTTTGTGGACTGTTTGAAACTTAGACTTCTGCTTTATGGCTGTTTCCATCTGTTTTTAAGAGCCAAGAGCGACCATATGGCAACGAGAGTGTGGTGTGCTAAGTTATAAGCTGGTTAGCAAGTTGCATCCATAAAATACATGCATGCCTTGCACAAACACAGATAGGCTACCTGCTAATTAGAGCTAATAATGACATAATGTTATAATACAGCATAATGTTAAAATGCTAGAATGGGCCAACTAACCAAAACTGAAGCAACAGGCTGAGAGTAATATTTAGTACTACTAGCAGTCCATATATTTTTTTCAGATAACCACACAATAATGCTCCAAAGTCACAAACTCGTTCAAAATGTTCTGTAGAGTTTTGCTGAACCTAGCACAAACCTAACTGCCTAGTTGGCGTCCACCTATCACTCAAAGCAGGACACCTGAATAATAAAAAACCTTATTTATTGGGCGTTTTAAAATGCAAGTCTATGGGGAATGACCCATACCTTGGACCCTACCTCAAGTAGCAGTTTGAGGAATTGCAGTTTGTGGC
Organism: Paratilapia polleni; assembly: GCA_015106735.1. Lineage (NCBI taxonomy): Eukaryota > Metazoa > Chordata > Actinopteri > Cichliformes > Cichlidae > Paratilapia > Paratilapia polleni. Next base: position 51,503 of record VUQI01030722.1, read on the forward strand.
ACATATGTGCTGGCAAGATTTTCAAATTAAATTTATTCCTTAGGAAAATGCTGTTTGTTTGAACAGAAAATTATGTTGTTAACAGCAGTAAAATTAGGATATAATAATGGAATTAATTAATTTTGAAAATCTGCAAGCATAGTTTCTAAAAGGACATTGTACAACATTTCTGTCAGTTTTATATTATTATTATTATTTGCTACACACGCATTTTGAAAGGTCATGCAGGCTCTTGTGTGATGTAACCCAGTGACCTTTACTTTCTACCACTAGACAGTCAGTTGCACTAGTGAGCTGTGTCCTTTGGTTAAGAGCTGTAGCTACAGGAGAGGATTAATGCTTTCACAATGATTAGTCAGACATTGTTTGAGCCCTCTGGAGTCTCCAGAGGAAGGACTTCCAGTGAAGAAAACCCCAAGCTTGTCCCATCAAGCAGAACACACCCAATCTTAATGTCTTTTTTTTTATTATCCTCCAACAGACATGTTCAGTCAGGCTAGAGACACTGGCTAGGCTAGAGACTCAAACAAAGTTGTATGTGCACTGTATGTATAGGAGGAGAGACAAACTTCACTGCACAGAGCTTTAGTAGTAGGGTGTGTCCATGAAATAAATCTGTCAGTCCAAACTATGAAATACATGACTGTGTGTCAGTGTGTTTAAGCAGGTGATTTAGTGTTTATAGGAATTCCCAGGTGGATTTGCAAAATGGATTTAGTCAGAATGTTAACCCTCATCATGCTGGGACTTGCTTTTGGGTTTAACAGGAAATGAAACTGTAGCTGCATTTCTAATGTAGTTCAACTTTTTTTAAGGTCTCATCATATTCCTACCAGCACCGCCCCACAAATGTGGCTGTACTGTCTCAATTTAATTTCCTGGGTTCATTGCTAAAATATATGGGAGACCAGGATAAACTCTCCTCCTCTAATGGGTTGAACGCTCCGTGTGCTGCATGTTTTTCCTAAACACCATGGTACCCTGATGAAGGGAGTGTTTTATCAACACGCTGCTCACGTTTTCTGTTTCATTCCCAAGACATTACTCAAACCAAAAGGTTTGGTTTGGTCACAGAACTCCTCCAAAGATTGATAAGACCTGTTTATAGTCCAAGGTGACAGGGAGTGAAGGAAGATAACTTGTGTCTGGTTGGTTGGTTATTTAGCCTGCCTACCTATGTCCCTGCACACACTGTGCCCATTCTGCAGCTGGTTATTAGTTTAGTGCTGCCTCTTATTTTAGATGAGTGAGTGAAGCTGTTGTGCTCCCATGAGCAACATCCTTTTTTCAAACCACATCCTGACAACTGATTACCTAAAGCAGTGTTTTTATTACCTTCTCCTTCCCAGTCAGGAAAAATGTCTTGCAGGCAAGTAGCCTGCTGCACACCCTCACTGATATCCCCTGAGATCCCCTAACTTTCCTATAATGATGATAATACCAGTTTTCCCAAAAACCAAGATGAAACTGGAAGTATTAGAGATGTTAAAGCTGATTCTGGGATAACTGCAAAAAAAAAAAAAAATTCATGACACCCTCTTCCTTTTAAATAGTTCCTGTAAGACATACAGGAAAATGGCTGATTGCCTTCAACAGAGACCTTCTTTCCCCAGATCCATTTAGTCACTGTCATGTGACAACTTCACCCAAATCTCAGTCCTACCCCACCCAACCTCATCTTCCCTGAAAGCACACACGTACATTGTGAAGTCTCTGTCGATGCCCCAGCAGAAATTACTGCTGACACAGACTGAGAGAACATCAAAGCAGCCCATCAGAGGATTACTGGAGAAAACAGCTGGATTTATCACAGGGGAATATGAACCTAAAGCTAAAGTGTAGATCCAGACTTGTTTTTGTCTCGACTAAGACTTGCAGGTTGACATTAACTGTGATGACCCTGATGAAGGCAGCTTCTCAGTCCAAACATTATAGCTGTTTTGTATGACCTTGGAAAATTCCAGCAGTCCTAAATGACTTGTTTATATAATGGTATCTCTGCATTCTGATAAACGTGAAATTCTAATCAAGTAGATAAAGCTGCTAGATGTCAAACCTTCTTTGGATGTAACAATCTAAGAAGGGGAAAACTTTACTGGTGTTAATTTTTCATACTTTCTTTGCATCGCTGACACAATAAAATCTCACAGATCACACCGTAGAACGCGTTCATGAATGCTCCCATAAGAAATTACCAGAAAATTACCAGAGCCAGTTTGTATGTGATGACAAGCAGTGCCACGTCTGTGTTTTCTCATCCTGCAGCCTGCTGGAGAGGTCAAGCTGATTAGATAAATGCTGGGGGAGAGAATCCTGCTGGGATCACGAGAGGGGTTCAATCCCTGACACACTGACTTTATACAAGCATTAGACTTTTTCTTTTACACAACTCCTGAGATTTAGCAACATGCTTATTAAAAAAAATTAGTTAGGAAACGCTGACAACTTACATCAGTCACTGTGTACAAGGAAGGTGTGAAGAAATGTGTTAATATTCAGAAAATAAAAAGTTATTTTGTAGTGAAGTTACAATTTTAAAACAAAATTCTGAGAGGTTATCTTAACAGCTTTAAAACTGTGACTTCCTGCTTGCCTTCCTATAGTACTGTTCTTCCTGTCCTGACCCTTGTCTGAGATACTAACAACTGTGAAGCATGTGGTCATGTGCTCATATGATGATGGCCTTCTGTGCAGATACTTTTTTGTCATCCCAGGTTTTCAACCCTGTCCTTGACTCAGTCACATGGCCTCAGAAGCAGAGGTGGGGTATGAATAACATGCTGTCAACTGACCTTGAGGCTACGTCAATAAAGTTAGGGTGCCATGTGCTTGCTGTTCTCCCATGCTGTGTGGACTTCTCACTGATGTCTGATCACTGGTAAATGTCTACAGCGAGAATGAGCACGTGTGAAAAATATATCACACTGACTTTGTATTCACACAAGTGTATGAGCAATTACGTTTTAAACTGTGCTGCATGGCTGTAAGGAATGTAATCCCTTGTTGATCAAAGACATCCTGATTTATTCTGTCACTGTACAGATTGTACTATTCTGTACAACCATTCGGTTATATTAGAGTAACTTCATGCCCTTATGAAGGAGGAGAATGTTACAAAATGATAAAATGCAGTTTCTATCTAAAGAAAAACAATCTACACTCTTAACTCTTGCTGATCCACATGCAGTGCTTAAACATTCATCATTATGGCACACAGTCGAGCTTTGGTGTTCTTCGTGCTTCTCAAACAACATTTACAAATGCCTTTTTCATATTGTTTGCCTAAAAATATGAATAGTGTGTTTTTGTCAGTTAGCAACAAAAGACTTCCTTCTTTTCTCTTCACAGTGGAAGTCAGATCCTCTTCAACAGACTTTCTACTTCCACTTCTACAGAACCTCGCACGCAAGAGTAATATGTGAGACAAATTTTAGCAGCTAAATAGTCTTAAGCTTTTTTGTTTGGTAGTATGCTACAACGATCTTCACCTGACTTGTCAACACTGGAACTAGAAGAGTAGTTTCATGACTGTAAAATGCAAATTTAAAACAGGCAGGTATTGTGCCAGTAATATATTTGTACATTCCAGAGTTCCTGAGTTAAATATTTTAAACCACTGAAATTTCAGCATTAAAGGCCGATTCTTCATTTAAATGACAAAAGGTTTCAGATGCAATTGTTCTAGATATTACTTAACTTTTATTTGTTGCTATGGTATGAGTGCAGCATGAGGAATTCAGTGCATTTATGGTCATTAAAGACATTGACTCTAGAATGAAATATCACCATAATACAAAAAGGCACTTCTGTGATCTATTTGTAATTTACATTTAAAAAAATAATAATAATAAAACAAAGCCCTGCACATTTATAGCTTGATATAACTTCATGTTAATTAAATAGATAACAGTCTAAAGTTAGCACCACAACTTACCATGGAAATGTACAAATATACAAGCAGTCAATGTCATAACTGTCCTGCTGTTCAGTGATTACATTCCCTTAAAGGTCAGAGGCATGGTAATTGTGCTTTACATAATTACAGCAGACTCCATGAGATATGAAAATTAGTAAGTAGTAATAATAAATCCACAGATATGAAAAAGGGTCACGTGGTAATACTGCAAAGTAGAGGCTGTGAAGGACATATCCAGACATTTGTCCTGAGACTTAAAACAGATTAAGCGCCCCCAAAAAATCTGATGTCTTTCTTATGGGTGGATGAGTTTTATATTTTAAACTGAATGGATCCACCCCATTGTCACACTGAAGACTCAGTGTGAAAGACTTTAGCTTTGAGATATCTTAGGCTACACTGCAGATTGGAGCTGGCTTCTGACTGTAGGGCCTCAGAGAACTTGGGGTCATAGTTATTGATGACCTGAGACTTCCTCTTGAAGGAGTTCTGGATGGTCTCAGAGGTGAAGTAGTAAACAATAGGATCAAAGCAACAGTTGGATACAGCAATGCAGAGGGCTATTGGGTAGATGGTTCGAACCACCGACTCCACATCGCAGCCTTGTAAAGTTTTAGTGCGGACTAGAGCATAGAAAACCAGGTTTACATTGTAGGGGATGAAACAAAAACAGAAAATGGTAAGGTGCACGATTATCATACGCAGGATTTTTGTTTTGTTCATGTTCCCCCCACGACTGATGGTTTGGGGACGACGCAGAGTCTGCAACACCATGATGGAGCAACATACGTTGAGTAGCAGTGGGATGATGAAGCCTACTGTCTCTATGAAGATCACCACTTTAGAGAGGTGGGATTTCCACTGGTTGGATGAGAAGTTCTCGAAGCAGAAAGTGGCGTTTCCTTTGTTTTGTTTTGAAGTGGTATCCAACAAGAACCCTGTGGGGATACTGCCTGAAAGCACCAGCACCCATACAGCAGTACACACTATTTTAGCATTACGCTTGGTCCTGAGCATCCTTGAGCGAAAAGGGTACACAATGGCCAAAAAACGATCCACACTAATGCAGGTGAGAAAGACCATGCTGCCATACATGTTGGTGTAAAAGAGTGACACAGACACTTTGCAGAGTGTGGGTCCAAAAGGCCAGCTCTGGTTGATGAAATAGAAGACCCTTAGCGGCAGTGTGAAGACAAACAGAAGGTCAGACACTACCAAGTTCAGCATGTAGGTTGTGGTCTCGTTCCTCAGTTTCAGAGAGCAGGAGAATATATACATGGCCACAACGTTGGTGATAAGTCCAACCACAAATACAATGCTAAAGACTGTACTGTACAGTGGATATTTGAACTCATCATTCTTGATGCATGAGTTGGTTGCTGCAGAATTGGTAGTGTTGTCCATTATCATTATCATTACAAAGAGTGTGGGGATGGGAGGTGTTTGTTATGCAATAGCTTTGTAATGAAAGGGCTGCCCAACACAATCAATTGACCATGAATGAATAATGAATGAACAGAGCAGTTCAGCACTGAAAGATAGTCAATCCATTAGAGCAACTTTTTCGGTTCAACATAGCGGTCCATCTTAGAGAAGATTGCTGCACATTTCCCTCCCTTCTCTTGGCATTATTTTGGAGGTTACCGCAGTTGAAAAGACCCCTCCCAGAGGACAGAGATTCAGGCTGGAGTGTCTTCCCCTCCCCCTGCCCCGTCTCTCGGCCAGACTGCACCCCACAACTTAGAGGCTCAGTTTTACTTACTCAGAAAAGTCAGTCACATAAATGTGCCTCCTTTTCGCTGAGAAGGTCCCAAATAATCACCAGCTGCTAAGTCCACAAAGAGAAAAATGGCATATCCACATTCAAGTCCATTACAGAGGTGACCTCATGGCAGGATTCTTTTTCTTTGTTAAAACTCAGTTGTGTGTTTTTGTTCTTTTCAACTCCAAAGCAGCAACGTCGTCATCAGCTTTCCATCTCTCACAAGGTCCTGACCACAAACCACCATGGTTCTTTCCAAGCAGAACTCTCTGTGATAATGTAAATGTGTTTCTGTCTTCTGTTGTCTGTTCTCAAAATCAGTTTCCTGCACCCTCTTGGTATTACTAACCTAGTTGCTCACTCAGTATTTCTCTCACTCCCCTTCTAACAGCCTCGGGGGCGATTGCTCACCACTCATCACACTCAGGCTCTACTTCTCCTTTGTGCAGGTATTACAGGCGGCTTTTGTAGTTTGGGTGGAAGGGAGAGCAGCTATAGTAACTCCTCCCACTGCCTCTGGTCCAACTCCTCCTACTCCTTTGTCTGTTTTTATAGTCAATCAGACAAAACAGCACGGCATTGAGAGGAAACTTAATTTAAAATGTCCACTGAAAGACTGTCAGATCTTGATTCACTGAAACACATTTAAAATAAAAGTTTTTAACTATATTTTTGTATATTTGGGTATTTAAAAAAAACAATTTGACATTAAAAAATATTCATTCACAGGGACAAGAATTGTGGGTTAAATTATTTTTCTACAAATAGGTTACATAATAAAATATATTATGCTGTACAAGCAGCACTATGGGCTGAAACATGTCTATGGAGGAAAATAACATTTTTTTTTTTACATTTATTTAGCATCTCTTATCGTTGCCCACTTTGTAAATAAAATTTAAAATGCTTTTTAACAAGAGTTATTACTTTATTTCTTGTAAATACAATTTACTGTTAACGCTTATGTACTTTTACATTTTAAAAAAGGACTTGCTGAATGTTTTTTTTTTTTTTTCCCACTTTTCAGTTAATCTGTTAATAAAGACAGCAGGTCAAAAGTGCCTGAGAAATTCTCTGAATCTCTGGCAGAGCCTCCACTGATCTGACAGGAAGTACAAGAAAATTCAACTGTCTCCTCCTTGTTTTTGACAGCCTGTGTGGGCAGCATTTCTGCTAAAGAAGAACCGCTTTTTATTTTTGAAAGGACATTAGTAATGAGAATGAACAGAAAGCTCTCTCTGTTCAGTGGTTTTTGTTTTGGTTTTTTGTTTTTTTGCCTGCCCTTGTCAGTCCATGCCCACAACTTTCTCTCTGCAGTGCATTGCAGCTCTCATTGGCAGTCAGTAAAAACTTTGGGGCAATTGCTGTGAATGAAGTAACTTAGCAGGGAGGAATGTGGAGTTCAGAAACAATTAGTCTCAGACACCTTGAAAGAGTTCTCAGCTTCTTGATCAGGCCTGTGGTGAGCAAATACTATAAACTCTTTGAGCCTATTTGTGTTGGCTGCTACTGTGTCAAATAGGAAGTGAACTACCTGGTTAGCTTTCCTGTCAGTAAATAAATGCTTGTCTGAGAGATCAAGCAATTGTTTTTCTGCCAAATCCACTCTTTGTAGATCAATAAAATTAAGCAAAGATAACTTCTGCTGCCTGTTGTTGCTTACCGTAATGTTTTCCTGATTCCAGTGATAAAACATGACACTAACCCAAAGATGGTTCATTTAGACTTCAGAGCTACCAAAAAATAGTCAAAAAAGAGTGTGTGTTTTATGGCTCAGTGTGCCTCTCTTTGTCAGCCCACCACAAAACAAACATCATCAAGGCTAGAAAGCAATGTTCAAGAAAATAGAAAAACCTGTACTATTGTCTTCCCCTCGCAAAGTTGTTCCATCCAGCACATAAAAAACAAGCTCTTCACATGCAAGTATGTGGTCGCTAAACAAAAACATGTGCCTGAAGTCCCTGGACTGTTAAATTTCTCACAATGCCAGGAAATTGTCTGGCACCCCCAAGGCCAACACTGAAGTCTTCGAATGAGAGCTGTGTTTCGTGGCATGTGTTCTTGTGTAGTCAGAAGCAGCAGTTTGGTCAGACACAGATTAAAAATTTGATGACAAACTCATTAAAAAAAAAAAGAAGAAAAAAGTACAGTATAAACTCAACTTTAACAGATTAGGCTTGTGACTTAAGATAGTTTTGAGGAACCCCAAATTGTGATTCAAGTTCATGATGAGGTAGGTGTGAATACAGTATTTCTGTTGAATACAAAAATACTGTATACAAATCTCTCCCATTAGCTAAATTATAGCTAATAATGTTAAATTGGTGAATCACTTTAGAATAATTGAATACAATGATCCAAACACAGCAAAAAGTCCGATCTTGTTAGGATTTGAGAAATGAGTGAGACATTCAGAACCATGTGATAATTCAACATCTTGAAGAAGTATCTAAAATAACTCATTCTTAAGCCACAAAACTGCGTGTTTGATCTGTCCAAGATGAAATGAGAGCAAGTCGAATGAAAATAAATGTCTAATGTCTTGGCAAAAGGACATTCTGGAGAGCGGACGGCCTAACTGCGATCAAACAGCTTTCAGCTCATCTTCTAATGTTCACTGTGGAAACAGAGAGTGCACAAATGGCGTGCTGCCATCCACAAACAAGTGAAACCACAGCAGAACTGCAGTTCATATACACAAACCAGTGAGGCCACAGAGGCTTTTCAGGAGAACTCACCTCAGAACAAAAGTTACACGTCTTTATGTCACCTTACAAAATAAAAAGAAAAGAAACTGAAGTTTGTAGGCAAATGCCATATTAAGCTAGGAGAACAGTCAAAATATCCCCAGGGAAGGCACATAAAGAAATTTCCACAGAAAACCCCAAGTACCTGCATGAGAAGTGAGAAATACGTGGGAATCACAACTTTATTATCATTATCTTCATCTTTTCTGGAAAAAAAATTATGTCCAGTCTTGACATTTGAACAGTTTGGTTTGGTTTCTGTGGCAGAATGAAGGGCAGCATGCTCCCCCACACGGCCTTATCAGCTAAAGCTTTTGACTGCTTTGTAAAACAAATACTTTCCACCCACAAACCTCCTCCCCCACTGTAATTACAGGGCAACTGCGACATGTACTGTACTGAAAAAACACATGTCTTACTAACTCATCATGTCTTTGCAGATTTTTTAACCTAGCAGTCTATGTAGTGCTAAATTTACAATTCTATCCGAAAGTCTCAAAGTTTGTGTGTATGCATGCATGCAACCCAGTACCACTGTTACATCACAGTCACAATATAAATTAATAGGGATATGAAAGTACTTGAGGCTTGACTGTTTATAAATCTGCAACAAATGAGCTTATATGGACCTCTTGTAGCCCATTGTAAAATCTGTCAGTTGTTTTTTGTGTCCTATATTCAACCTACAGAATTACATTACCCACTACATGCTGAATCTAGGACAGTGTGACACGCAATCACTGTATGCCCCAGATTCAACTTACAGTGCTGCATGCAAGTAAACTACCTGTACATTAAATCAAAACTCTTTAAAACCAAACCAAATGGCAAACATTACTGGGGCATGACTGGCCCCAACACCACATGTGGAGTTTAAGAACCTCGGCTGGTCCCTTTTTCTGGGTAAAAGTTGGTTTGTATGAATTGAGCAGTACTCTCCCCAGTGACCAGAAATTATTGTGCAATTTTCATTTTACTTGCTTCCTTATTCATTTACATGTCTCACAGCATATGGTCATGCGAGGTGAGCAGACTGTTGAACCACAGATTTTAATCTTGGCTCATGGGTAAAACAGTTTACTGCCTACTTGAATAGAGCAAGCTCTAATGCATGGCTGAATAGCTGTGCAGGAGTGGGCAAAGGCATATCTGCTGGTTTTTTGTTTACAGGTTTCACGTGCTAGAGCACGAGAAGCCCACCCCCCCCCCCAAAAAAAAAGCAAGCAAAAAAGCATGGTGCTGTAGCAAGTTGTTGGTGTGCGAACAGGTCATGATTTTATCACTCTGAACTAAACAAAGTGGGGAGAGGAGCCAACCACAAAGGAGCCGCAAACTGGTATGGAGAAAAGCCTGTGACATTCAACAGTAAACCAGACAAAGTGCAGCTGTACGCAAACAGCTTCTACCATATTAAAACTTCAGTGCAGAGACTGCTTTATTTTTAGCTCAGACTAAACTAAAAGAGGAAGAAAATACTGTACTCTTTATTTTCAACTGCTGAAAATAAGATGTGAAAATTATATGAAGTACATTTACTCCTAACTAGGCCTCTACTAAAGCAAAATTAAAGGTACTTCATTTGTGCATTTCCATTTAGGGCCTGGTCAGATGAATACGAGTGACCAAATAATACATAGATAAATAACACGCAGCCACAGTGAAGGAGAATTTGTGTGGCAGAATGCCAGTTACCGTTAGCAGCTACATGTCCTTCCTCATTTTTGTTCAAAACCATGTTGAGTAATTGTTTGTGTGACTATACCTACATGTTGAAATGACATACATGTGTTCTCTGGAAACTATAATGTAAAATTAACACAAACACACACACACACAAAACAAACAACCAAAAAAAGCGAACATACAAAATTACCTTTGAGTAATTCCATGATTTGACCAATCACTACGTTTAGCAAAGTGTTGTAGATGTCAACTATGGAATGTAGGAATTTCCCTAACAGGTTTAACAGCAGGATCATGACACGTAATAATCGTCATACTGACTATCACAGTGATCCTCAAAGCCACGTGGACATAAATTGAACATCATTTGTTCTGGGAGTGGCTGCCAGTTGGAAGCAAGTAACTGAATTATAATCTGTGAAGTGACTTTTAGCACTTCACACTTTAACTGTTAGGCCACAGCTTACTATAAAGACCTTTACTTTATAGTAGACTCAAAGTAAAATGCACACCATTTATATTTTATTTCCCTCAACTTGTATGGTACCTTATTTCGACCACATCCTGTTACTCTGTGACAGGATTCTGAAATTTCACATGACGATGTCACACTATAGATGCACTTCAGTAAGCACTCTGGCATGTGAGAATCATACTCTCACTCTTGCAGGAAGAAGTGAAAATGTTTCCGACTGTGCCGCTTCTCAAAGTGGAAACAGAAGCCAGATTACACTGCATCATAAGCAGTGTAATCTGGGGCGGCTGTGGCTCAGGAGGTAGAGCGAGTCATCTACCTAATCGGAAGGTCAGTGGTTCGACCCCTGGCTCCCCTAGTCTGCATGCCGAAGTATCCTTGGGCAAGATACTGAACCCCACATTGCTCCCGATGCATTCATCGGAGTGTGAGTGTATGTGTGACTGGGTGAATGTGGCCTGTAGTATAAAGCGCTTTGAGTACACAAAAAAACTGAGTAGAAAAGCGCTATATAAGTACCAGTCCATTTACCATGTTCAAATTATTGCCAGCACTTACTGGGTAACAGCATAACACCAACAATATTACATACATTTTACATGAAGTGAAGCACTTTTTTTTTTTTTAAATTAGTGATTTTAATTTGCATACAATTCACACAGACAAAAACCCCCCACTACTTTATGCCAAATGTTTCTTTACATCGTTATCAGCAAATGCATGATAATGATGTAAAGGCTTTCAGCAGAAATGCATGAGCATGACAGATGTTCAATACAACCAACTGCCCTCTGATGGCTATCCCTAAAACACTGTTACCACAGTGTGTGTTGCAAGAACATGTGCAACAAATTATGCAGTTATTCATTTTAATATATATATTACCATTGTAATATGTTCCCATTAGTGTCACAGTCAGCAGCTTGCAGCATTTTCCATACAAATTAAAAAAACACTTGCATTTTTTTGTAATTATCAAAATGTTCCAAAAAAAAAAAAAAAAAAAAAAAATATAAAAATAATTTT
>VUQI01030723.1:0-15183 GCA_015106735.1 Paratilapia polleni
ATGCTCTGGCTTGGGCCCGGCGTCGGCAGACCCAGGCTGAGGTACAGGCTCTGGCGTGGGCCTGGCATCGGCAGACCCGGTCGGAGAAATAGGCTTGGGCCTGGTATCGGCAGACGCGGGCAGCAAGACAGTCTGTATCAGGGGCTGAGGAGTTGAGGGAGTGAGGGGGCTCAGGTCTCAGTCTTTTTAATTGTTCTTCCACATGAGTAAAGGAAAAAAAAATGTCCCACATTGTCGGGGAATGGAGCAGGTGAGGATGCCTAGCTATGATGTCCTTCATAGCAGAGAGCCTCACAGACAAAGCTTTAACATCTCTGCATTCCGACAGTTGTGTGGAAATCTTCAGAATCCTGAAAAACTCCTCTCTCAACTCTGAAAAACTCTGAAAAAACTGCTGGGAATGTAACACTAACAAATTAACCATAACAGAAACTTGACAGCAAAACTAATAAAACTCCAAATGTAAGGTATTAAAAGTAAAACTTAACCAGCAAGGAAATAAAACCTAAACTCAGGAATAATACATGAAAGCAAACTCAAGGCAACATAGAATCTTAATAAATAGAACTAAAGAGTCCAAAAACTCAAAACGCAGGGTCAAAGACCCAAGATCATAACAGAATTATCATAACTTTGTATTTTTCAGCAGTTTCTTTGTTTGTTTGTTTGTTTGTTTCATTTTAAAAATTTTTCCTTTTTCAGTCCACTTTAGTTTGAGCTACTTTCCGGAATGGGTGTGCTTCTTTCAATTTGCTTTTTTAATGCTTGATCATGTTTAACTTTATTTTATATTAATTTTAGTGTTAGCTTTGGTTTTTTAAATTATAATAATATAGGTGTTATTTGTCAAGGACACATTTAATAAGTTCAGAATAGATATTACAATACAAACACAGTAGTTTTTGATGACAGTTGAGCCACAATCATGTGGGCGTCTCAAGCCTCCTCAGGCTGGTTGTGTTGACAAATGTGACCAAACTGACAAAGACTAAAACTATATTTATTTTATATCTATATTTATATCTATATAAATATATTTATATTTTTATTCGAGTTCAGTTAGTTTTGTAACATGCGTAGTAGTTTTTAATTTAGTTTTAGTTTACTATAATGACCTTGCTTGGTGTAGCCCCTCAGTTCATTGTGTATCTCCATGACACTCCTCCCACTTTGAGCCAACTTTCTTCTTATTGACTACCCCTCACAAACAAAAGGACTTCAGTGTCCTATTCTGATTTTTCCAGTCACTCGACTGCTAACCATGTGATGTTAACTTCTCTGCCATTTTGGACATGTGACACTTTAGGGTCAAGAAATGAATGCCCCAGTCACACAGGCCTAGAGACTGGTTGGCAACCACCTAGCAACCAGTGGTCACAAGGGAAAAATTAGTATTCCCTGACTGTTTAATGAGTGGTTGCCAGAAATTGATGGCAGTCACTGTGAAACTGATTGCTAAAGCCCCAGTCACACAGGCTCAGAGACCGATCATTAACCCCCTGGAAACAGAGAACATTTGCCTTCAAAGTAAAGGTTGCGCCTTCTCAAACGTGTTGGCTGCAGTGCTGAAGCACAACTTTTATTTTGAAGGCAAACATTCTCCATTTCCGGTTTGTCTCGCACTTTTTCGATCTGCTAGTGGTTAGTGAGTGTTTGCAGAGTGTCTTCCATGCAAACAACAGGTGACCGCGGCAATCTGCCAGAGACCAAAGCAATCAAAATCTGAATATAAGGACAAAACAAAAGGTTATCTGGCACATTTCAGATACAGTGTAAAGATAAAACCATTCAATCTTGTATATACACAAGAAGAAAACAGTGTTCTGTGGACAACTCACAGCCTGCATCAGGATGGACTTTAATTGTTTTGAACTGACTAACTTTTAGTGCCAGATGTTGGTGAGTTCTGATGTTTGTAACTGTAATGTTTAATGATGTGCTGGCAACATTTTAAAAACTCAGAATTATTCAGCTGTGTTGACCCCAGGCAGTCAGTTCAGATCAATTATTTTCAAGGATGGAAATCCATTCAGATAATCACATTAGGGGGAGGAAGAGCTGTTCTCACAAGAAAAGCCCTATAATTTGGGTGTTTAAAATTAAGGTTTTGATTAGCTTTTACAGGTTTAGGTCTGTGGGAAATTAATAGAATTAAAGCAAGTGAGTGTGAACTTAATTCTAATGTTTTTGGAAATAGGTTATTATTATAAACATGCACATATTGAAAAAAACCCAAAAACAATCACTTCGTCTCTCCCTCTTTCTCTTTCTGAGTGCTTGCCAAAGAAAACACCCTCCTACCACAAACACTCACATACTGTATCCATTTTATCCATGCTATTAGAAAGAACACAGGACCCAGAGCTGAACAATATCACAGATATTTGGCTCACACACACACACACACACACACACACACACACACACACACACACACACACCTCTGGAAGCGAGAGGTGGGACAACCGAGGCCACCAATGGGCATGCCGGAAACCTGAGATCTGACCAATGAGCAAACAGGAAACTTTTGGGGACTTTCCAAAGTTTCTGGCTCCACTCGCATTTGTCAGATATTTTTATGTTGATGTGTGTACCGTTCTGCATGTAACAGGCCCTCTGTCTTACTCCCTTACTTGTATGTGTGTGTGTGTGTGTGTTGACCCCCCCTTTGCCATGTGTGTAAAGGCTCTAAAGTCATGGCTGCTGGCTCCCTGCTTCGTTTCATTTCAGAAATCAGGAGTTCAGAACAGGCAATCGAGGAGTCCACCACTCCCTAGGGAGAGAGAGAGAGAGAGAGAGAGAGAGAGAGAGAGAGAGACCCCTCCACATGCAATTACCAACGTGTGTGTGTGTACTTGTATCACTAATGTTGTGGGGACATAAAAAGGAGAATGACTTCAAGCAGGTCCTCATAATGTAATCTCTTACACTTTAATATGAAGGCTCAGTTTAAGGTGTGGTTTAGATAAGTAGTAGTTAAAGTTATAGTAAGTCTCAGGAAATGAATGTAAGTCAGTGTCCTCTGAAGTGATGGAAACATGACTGTGTGTGTGCCCAAAGCGTTTACATGCCTGTGCCTGTAAGTGGTTTTAATCCTTGCCCATGATAGAGAGCATAATTTGGCATGTTTTTTGATGGCAGGAGAAGCCATAGCTCCAAGAGAAAACCCACACAAGCACCGGGAGAAAATTCAAACTCCACATAGGAGGACCCTGCCAGGTTTCCTACCCAGGACCCTCAGTGCTGACAGTGCTGAGCCATTCAGGTTTTGATGCTGTCTGCAGTATTATTTTTCCACCAAACACCAAACTTTTGTTTTGTTTTGGGTTTTTTTGTTTGTTTGTTGTTGTTTTTTGGGTTTAAAAAAAAAAAAGTTGAACTTTTGTCTCATCTGTCCATAGAACATTGTTCTAGAAGAGTTGTGGAAGATTCAGTGATTTCCTTTTCAGTGCCCTTCCATGTACACCATTCTTATCCATTATCTTCACTTTCTCCAAGGAGGATCATCTGTTAGTGAGCAGGATTATCCAAAAAGTTATGAGGGGATTTGCATGAAATTTTTTTTTTTACCACAGGTGGTGCTTACCCCAAGTTAGAAATTATTAACTTTAGGAAAAACAGATCTGGATCTAGGAATTTTTGGAGGGATTCTTTATCACTGTGAGAAAGGGTAAAATTAGATATTTCAAGTAATATTGTCACAAATAAGCATCAAATTGAAATAAGTGGGAGACATCATCTTGATCACAAACTAATCCAGATCCAGATATCCTTTTGGATCCAGGGCTTCACTGCATGTGGAGAGGACTTGCTGGAAGTATACACTCTCGGATTGCTCTTGTTTTTATACCAGACACATGGAAACAGATTTTAGCATGTTGTAGACATTTCTGCAGGTATTTTGGTGGCCCCCTTGAGTATTTCTTTCTACCTCTTTCAGGACCGGACATTGTGCTGTTGGTCCTGAATTTCCTCCATTTGTAGACAGTTTGTCTTACTGTGGATTGATGAACTCCCAGGTTTGTTGAAAAGCTTTTATAGCCTTTTCCTTTGGTCAGCTCTTATAAAGGTTCTGTGAAAGTTGTTAGGATCAAGACATGGTTCACACTAGCCAATCCTTCTTGAGATAGACTTTGCATGTTTTTATATATAGGGATGGGCACCTCTGCAACCCACACTTTGAATCTCATCCCTTTTAATTAGAATACCTGACTCTGTGTAGTTTTTGGAAAGGTCATGAGCACAGAGGTTCACCCACTTTTTCCAGTCTTAAGTGCAAGTGAGTACTCAGTGTGTTTAATCAAGACATAAAAAATGCACGTTGTTTGTGTGTGTCATTAGTTTAGTCAAGTTGTGTTTGTCCACAAACCTTTTCTTCCAGCTGCGACTCAAGGTTGAGATTTTGTGGCATCCACATACTTTTGGCTACATTTGTGTGTGTTTGCATGCTGAATGTGTCCTTGTATAGTGTGAGGCCCACATTGTGGTTTTCTGTTCCTCCCTACCAATCTTTCTCTGTCCTCCCTCGGCAATTCTCTCTTTCTGCAGTCTCACCCTCCCTCCACCTCTTTTCAAATTGCCTTACACTCCCTTCTCTCTCTCTGCCTGTCAGGAAGAAGTGAACAATATGACCTTTAGTCGCAGCGATAACATTCTCCCTCATGAATTCCCCGCTGCTCCGGCTTTCCTTTCACATTCTCACCAGTTTGTTTTCGCTCCCGGCGGCTCTGTTTTTCTTAGAAATGATCATCTTGGCACCCGGTGATTAACGAGCAGCACCAGGGGGCAGGGAGGAAGTCAGGGCTCTCTGCAGGGTCACACACAGACAGCACAGCACAGGCGCTAAATATACTTTCACACTGTAGCCGCCATGTTCTTATCTTCTGACATGTGTCCCAGTTATACCTGCAGTGTTCAACAGTGGTGTGAACAGTAAAAACTGCATGAACTGAGCTTTTTTTTTTTTTCTTTCTTTAAATCTCCATGTTGGCTGAGTGGAAATGTTTGCAAATGAGACCCAGAGGCAGGGATGACTTAAGCTAAACTGGGTCCCTGGGGCACAATATGAGCTGCAGGGAACCCCTGTTGAACCCCCATCTCAACATATTCTGTCACCTTTAAGTAACAGCTAAGTACAGTAGACACAGCTGACTACACATGACTCCATCATTGTATTTTGTCTGGAGCTTCTCTGACATCAGTCTGGACACCTATATGGGGTAATGTATATACGGTGTTCGATTATTTTGATGTGGGGCTACTTTGGAAGATTTTGGAAAGATTTGGACTTTCCTAAAAATATAAGCATGTCTTAAAGTCAAAGTGACAAATCAACCAAACTCAGGAACGTCCACATCTTCCCAACATTGGGATTAGAAGGGTTTTGTCTGATAGTTTTTGTAAACTTTTTAAACTTATTTCTCAACTTGTCAGTTTGGCCGGCAGTAGCTTAAGGGTTTAAACAAAAGAGCATGAGGCTGGAATAAAATTCATTCACCAACTTGTGGTCTTTATTATAAGCACAAGAGTTCACAAACACCAATACACCAATGTCTCCCCATCTAAAAGCAACTGACTTCCTTTTATACTTTTTATACTTTTATACTTACCTGCCTCAAGTGAGTATCTGGAAGGATCCAAGTCTAGGGGTCGCAAAACCAAATGAAGGACTAAATATCCACCTTAACCAACACCAACCCAAAATATAACACAAAAAATAAATATTTACATGTATACAAATTCCTATCAATAATTCAACATCTATGCGTTGATAGATTACATATATTTGAAACACCTTAACTTAAACTCCCCTAACCTGGCACTTTGGTTTGCCCTAGGGGTTCATAAGCAGGTGATTAAGCTCCTTTTTTCCTGGTTGCTCCACTTCCTGCTGAGGAGACAACCAGGAAAAGGTGAGTATTGCTAATATGAACACACATTCTTAATAATTATACAATACAGAATTAAGGTTTACAAGACAAATAATTATAAATTGTGAACAGCTCTGATTAAGTTTTTTCTTTGTAACACAGATAGGATGTCCAGTCCTCCTCTGCTTCTTCACCTTCCATAAACTGTCACTTAAATAAATACTCCCAAAATATCAAACTCAAAAAACCCAATAAAGAATCCCCCAAACCCTAAATGTGTGTGCCTTTTTTTATTTAGCTTTCTAGTATCAATCCTTTACAAACTAATAACACTATAAGTAAAGGTAATGGAACCCCTGGTCTCCATTACACAACTTCTCCTAGTTTTATATTCAGTTAAATTTTGTGGCAAAAAGCAAAAAATAATCCACAGTTTAAATGACAAAACCGATCTGCAAAGAGTAACTGACACCACTGCAAGGGTAAAATGTACAGAAATATCTGTGACCTAGATTTTAGTGATAAAACAGTAACTTCTCCCTCTGAAAAAAGTACAGACTCAAAGGTGCCAAAAGCTGGCTCTAAAAGCAAGTCAATCCTAGACTGTATATAAAGGTGTACTTAGATTCCAGGTATGAAAAGCGAAGGCAATGTGGAAGTTCCTTAGACCTGCATTCTCCATGAACAGCAGGGGGCGGTGATTCTGGTTTAAAAAAAAGTCTGGTTGTATAGAAGCCTATGGAGGAATGACCCCATTGCTCCCTTTATCTGTGACCTCAGTAAAGTTTATGGTCTCAATTTCAAGTCTGATTTAATATAACGTGATGCTCATTTTGTAAGTTGTGGTTTGATAAAGTAGGGTACACTTTAAGGAAGAACTACCTTGTGATTGACAGGTCGATACCATATGAGTGGGCGGTGTTTTTGGTTTCTCAGGCAAAGCCAACCATCCCTTGTCATGTCATCCAGTCTCTCCAACCAACGGGTGAAATCATGGTGGCTACATCAATCTTTTATACTGTTGAAATGGTCAGCTGTACAGCAGAAATGTGTTTGTCTATAACACAGTAATGCAAATCATTAGTATTTCTGTATTAACACTACAAACTGAATAATTATATCATTTGTGTTATATGCGTTTTTTTCAGTTATGTGCATTAAAAAAAATCATTAAACATGCCTTTTGTGCGAGGAATAAAAAACAACAGAGAGGTTTACACCTTTTGAGGGAATTTGATCTGATATGTAAGGTTTAACATTAACACAACAAAGCTACTGAGCCCACAGCTGAAACCACTGCTGTCAGTTTTTGGTACACTGAAAAGAAATTCTGCCCACCATAATTTTCTTCCTGTGTAAATTATCCAATTTTTCAAGCATTCGATGCTACTTAATGTTGGTTTACAAATCTATTAAAATGCAAGCTGGTTCTCATAAGACAGGCAGAACTTGGTCTGCATCTGTACCATATTATCTATAAATATCTGCATGGGTCCCTCTTTTATACACCAAATTAGTACTGGTACTTTCACTCAAGAAGAGGTACCCTATCTACACTACCCCTACCCTATTGTTTTTAGAATAAATAAAATAAACTTTTTAGGGGAGACAAACTCTTTTTTGATGTGTTTTGGTAACCCTGTGACTTGTGATGGTCTGGCAACCTGTTGAGCTGGCACCCAATAACAGCTGCAACCATAAGCTGGAGAAGAGGTTAAGAAATTGGATGGGTGGTGTGTTTGTTACATCAGATTTTTACTACCTAATTATCATAGCCCAATACATCACAATAACAATACTATCAGAATATACAATAACACAATAATAATTTAACTGCGAGTAAATCTCATTTTCATCTTTGTTTACTGTGTTGTTTGTTCATTTTTAAATATCTCAGCCATCTACATTATAGATATATCACAACACAGCTGATTAGGATGTTTGTTTTTGTTTATTTTTGTCCTCTGGTTGCCAAGACTTAGGAGACAAGTTTTCAAAAGCCAAAAATCACATATCTGATAGCGTACTGGTAAAGGTTAGGGGTTAATGTATTTGTCATCATTATGATTACTTAGACTTCACAGAGTTACATTTGGGGATTAGTCTATAGATTTTTTTCCCTACATTTCCCAGAGTCTTTGACATGTGGCAGTCCTTGTAGGCCTGTAGTAATTTATTCCCTGTTGAATTGCAGACTTTAAAGGATCCAGCCTCTGATCTGTAGACAGAGTGCATGCTGGGATAAGCTCTCTGCTCTGCAGTGGCTCTAAATGGGATTAAGTGGTTGTGGAAAAACAATAGCTGAAAGAATATTCATGCAGTACTTGCACTCACTCGTGTGGCCTGTTTGGCGTCAGGCTGCAGCTGTGTCACTGACCCACCACCCACTCCCACAGAGAAAGAGTTTGGGGTAATGAAGTCCTTATGGGCAATTACACGTTAATCAAGTATGCAATCAAACACTGAGCATGCCCCATGGCCATAAGTGTAGGTTTCCATTGAACATGTGGGGGGCACATTAAGAGGTCATCCCCTGAGAAATTTTTAGCATCAGACACTTTAGTTCCTGCATTGTGGTGATTTTTTTTTCACCATTTTGTCTTTTCTGCATCAATATGTCATCAATATGTGATGGAAATGTCTTCATTTATGCAACAGAAAACACAAAAAAATGAGGCACCAGGAAATAGTTTAACATATACTCCAATACAAAGCAGTGAGGCTCTCAGGCATTCTCTGTTCAAATATTATTCTCAAATTTTCCCATTTAATGTTTTCTTTACACAGATTTAGGCATGCTTAACTCTTCAGTCTTCTTTTGTGTCACACATCTGTGTTTTTGTTGATGATGAGGAAAGCAAGGAGGAAAGGCAAGATTATCTGAACCCTCAAGTGACCGAACTATTTTATGCTCCAATCACACTCAGGAAAACAGTGGTTGGAGACTGAAGCTCGACCAAAATAATTGCGACTGTGTGCAATGAACTTGCAATCTCTTTCCCTTTGAAATGTTTGCCTCAAAGACAGGGACCAGGTCTGCGACCACTTGCAGTCCATTGCTGTCTTCAAAGTGACTTTGGTGCATCAAGATGGCAACAAAATGGCAATGAGATGGAGTCGGTCTGCTATCAATCTGTTTGTGATAAGATTACTGTGATAAATCAGTGAAAATTGCAAATCTGTTGCCTTACACACACAGTAATTCACATTCACTACTTACGTTCAAAGTCCAACCAGAACCTCATAGATTTAAAACTGATATTCAGAAATTCCTTCAAAAATAGTGATGTAGCTGCTGCAGGATGGAGATTTAACTGCAAAATGACATAGGTGCTCAGCAACCTTGCTTTTTGAAAGGAATATAACCAGAATACAACCAGGTGGCAACCAGTTGAGATGTGTTGCAGACGAGTTGCACTCATCAGCATAGACTGACTCAGACTGATTGCAGCGTGTTGGAAATCCGTCTGCGTTTATAAATTAGACAGCAAAGCTTCGTTATTCTGTCTGAGAGTGATTGCAGTCAGTTTGAGTCAGACCGCGATTGTTTGGAGACAGGTTGCCGTCCTATTTTTACTCTAGTGTGACTGAGCCATTAATGGCTAAAATGACAGAGTGGAGACATATATGTGTCACACTCCTAGGGGTTTTTGTTGTTTTGGGGTTTTGAATTCTTGGTGAATATATTTGATTTTGGGCTTCGTTGAGGTTTTATTGTTACTCCAGGTGTTTGTCTGTGTTTGTGTTGTTTCTCGGTGTCTGTTTCAATTTTATTATTCATGTAGATTGCAAGCTTTATTTCCTGTGACATCTTTGAGTATATGATTCCTATTGGTTATTCTAGTGATGAGTTTTAGTGTTGCATCCTGTGTTTTGGTAGTTTAAATTCCCTCGGTGTTTCTCTGTCTGTTCCTCCCTCTGTCTTGTGTTTGTGTGTTTATGTCTTTGTCCTCCACGATTCCCTTGTCTCTGTCTTCATGTTTAGTGTGAGTATTCTTTTCTCCATGTTCAGTATGTTTCTTTTTAAAATGTACTGATTAAAAGTGGAAAATTAAAATAAAATCAAAGCCTATAATGTTTATCCTGTGAGGTCTAAGTGATCATGTGATAACCTTAAACGTATGCTCTCAGAATAGGTTTTTCTTTTTGTTGTTTGTTTGTTTGTTTGTTTTTTTAATTGTTCTCCCAAGTTTTGGCAATCAGGAGCCAAAAAACATTCTGACCAACATGCATCAAAAATTATTTTTATTTTTCCTAATGGGCTACCATGAGAAATCACCAGTGACTGGCAGATGCAGCCACAGATCCCGTCTGCCGGTATTTTCTTCCAACAGAAATGACCCCAACTTCTGCTAATAACACTATGCAATGACTGGTTCTCAAGCCTGTTGAAATGTGGCTAGACTAGTCCCTTTTTGCATTTTCTCCAAAACATAGGGTTAGAGTTTGGGTTATCACTTCACACAACTTTCTGTTAACCTTGCCACACCAATGGGCCAATTCCTGTAAACCCTTAACAGTTGCAGAAGTAGACTGACAAGCTCTTAGTAGTAAACATATTTATTATCACAAACATTCAGCCCAGTCTCATGGCAAAATGTCACGAAAGACACGAAAACTAATCTATTTGTTCTTGTTCATGAATACAAATTGTCATGAATTGTTTTGTGACAGACAGCAAGACTTTGAATCTAATGTATTTCAAAAGGAAGTATATTTTATGTCTGGAGCACATATGTTGGCCAGACAATGCGGCGACACGTCACCAAGAAAACTGAACTTTGAAAGAAGTGGCGAGCATTGTATTTTAATACAAACAATGATCTTTTTCTAAGACCGACCAAGTTGTTTGTGATGCCTTAAACCAAACCAAGTAATGTATTTTTAACAAATTACGTATTAAAAATAACACAAATGATGGTGTGAGCGGCAAAATTATTTATTTAGTGTTCATGGACAGGAATCATACACATGTGTAAATAAGAGCCGACAGAGGACACGAAAACATCCAGAAACACACATCAGTAGATTAGAGGTTGTGACTATTTCACAAACTCCTGCTAGACTGCGCTGAAATATCACAACGGCATACATAAAAATACAGCTGGGGTCATGAATTACACCACTGGGTCACTTGAAGGATAAGATTAGTTAGCAAACTGACAACACCACTTCTAAACAAGAGAAACAGTGTCTCATCAGTAACTTTTTAAACTTTTTGTTCCCCTCCTGCTCTTCTTTAGTTATGAATCTACCTGTGTACACAGTTTTTGAAAAGATCCTGTGCAGCTTATTGAGATCACAACAAGGTATGTGTGTGAATATTGTGTGTTTGAGTGTGGCAGAGAAAATAACACAAAACATTCAGCGGTTTTATGAACTCGTAATTCATATTTTGGGAGTAAAAAAAGAACAAATCTTTAAAGTAAAAAGACCCACCCATGTCACAGACATTGTCATCTTGCTGATTAATGTTATATCAGTTTTTATCGGAAGGATCTCCTGTAATCTGCACGTATGCCTGTTGCAGGCCTGATGATGCAGGTTTGGCTGCTAATGGCATGCAAACACAGACAGTCCTGTCTGTCAGGTGATGCATATTTTTGCCATGTCTTGATCACATGACCTGGCAGGCATGTTGCTTTCTGTCACGCAATCACCCGATGGGTTTCTGTTTCTCAGCAGGCTTTGACTTGAAGAACAAGTGCCAGTGTGAGAGGAACAGAGAGGAAGTGAAGGATGAAACCCAGGAATGGGAAGCCAGCAGATTTCTTTGATACCCAGTGAGAGATGGATGCAAACTAAAGCCAATTTTTCACCCGGACGACAGATGGAGAAAGTCTGGCTAAAGTCTATCCCTATGCACATGTTTTTTTCTCTCAAATTAAAGACACAAAGTCTTAAACACTGAGTCCAAGGATTTAAAAAATATTGAAGTGTAAATCTGTCACAGAAGTGCCATTCTGTTTTACGTTGTTCCGAAAAAATAAAATATGATTCTTGAGATAAATAATATCAACACATATTTACAACTGTTGGATTTACAGGCTGGAGGCTTATGTGCATGGGAGGATTTGGCGCCATCTCCTGTGTCACACTTTTATTGTGAAATCCAATACTAATCCATTAAATACTCAAATAAATAAACAAGTGATAACATATGTATCCTGTATAGTTGAAAGATTAAGTTTACATGTAATACTCAGGGTAACTAATAAGTAAGTAAATTATAGCTGACTATAATAAAATTTAAATTTAGTGACTGTATAATTTATAAGTGTGTGATCCATATTGAATTAGTAAGGAAACAGCTTTGTAAAATATAATTGAATCACTGTGAGCTATATTTCAATATCTATTGCAAATTAAAATATCACAATAACAACTAGCTAAATATTTAATTTTTAATATTACAAGATATTCTATAATATGTATATGTATATAATATGTAATATATGTATAATTTAGGCTACTAATAACAATAATTAAATGTAAATATCAGGCTTTTTCCTGGCTCAGATTGGACATTTGGGGCAAGACTATGCACATGTAGACATGTGGAAAAACTAAATACACTCTTACTGCTTCCATAGGAATTAAGAGGGTAAGTAGCAGCCAGGTGCTGCTAATAAAATGCACTTGATTAACTGATCATCAGCAAGTGTGAGCACCTCTATAAAAGGAGATGTTTGAACAGGTTGCAGGTCTGGAGTGTTCAGGTGTCTGTTAACGCAATGCCAAGGAGGAAATACATCAGCAAAGATCTTAGAGAAGCAATTGTTCCTGCTGCAATGCTCAGAGAAATTCCAAAAACCCAAGGGCTCCATCTCAGACTCTACAGGCCTGTAGAATTTTTTAAATTAAAATTCATGACAGTACAATTAGAAAAAGACTGAACAAGTATGGGTTGTTTGGAAGGGTTGCCAGGAGAAAGCTTCTTCTGTCTAAAAAGAACATGGCATCATGGCTTAGGTTTACATAGTTGCATCTGTCCTTTGGAGAGACGAGACCAAAGCGGAGATGCTTGGCCATATTACAAAGAGAAACCAAACACAGCATATCAGCACAAATACCTCATACCAACTGTCGGCACGGTGGTGGAGGGGTGATGATTTTGAGCTTGTTTGACAGCCACAGGACCTGGACACCTGGACCGGTCATTGAGTCAACCATGAACTCCTGTGTATACCAAAGTATTCTAGAGTCAAATATGAGGTCATCTGTCTGACAGCTAAAGCTTGGCTCAAACTGGGTTATGCAACAGGACAATGATCCCAAACACAGCAGGAAATATACAACAGAATGGCTGAAAAAGAAAATAATCAAAGTCTTGCAATGGCCCAGTCACACTCTTGTTTTTTAAACTAGGACCCAGTGCTTCTGTAAAGCAGTCTGTTGTGTCTAACAAAGTCATGGAGTTTAAGGTAATTCTTCACTATGTCCGTCATGTTTCAGTCCAACTGTCCAACGTGTGACCCTTTCTCCCTCTGGAAAAACAAAATGTTGCCTACCCCTAATATAAAAACTAGTATTTATGACTTATAAACACTGCTGATATTTTTCACAGATTTTTAACATGCAAAATAGCACTTAGTGTCTGTATCTTATTAATTTATCATATTTCATTTTCAAAAATGTGTAAATGGCAAAGTTAGCTCATAACAGGAAGAAAAACAACTTAACTGTCAGTACATTGTGAACCTTTTAAGATGCAATAGCAGGCACTCTAAGTGAATTAAAGTTCAAAATATTTCCCCTCAATCTCCTGACATATCATAATCATAATTTTAATTACTGCTGCTGCAGATGTGATGTCAAACAGCCACATCTGGAGCCACTTTGGAGCACAGCTGGTCATGTGAATGAGTCACATTCACAACAGGTTTGATGTTACACGAAAACATGTTCAGCAGAAGTAAATAAAACATCATAAGAACGAACATGATGGGAAAATATGGTTCATACTACAATATTCTCATGATTGTCAAAAAACTTTGATTTAAATCCAATGTGAAAAAAAAAAATAAATAAATAATAACTAATAATGATAAAAAAAACAGCAGAGTTTAATTTACCACCCTGAAGTCTGTTGACTTTGAAAATAAGTTGCAAAACAAGCAAATGCTAAATGTTTGTTTTGGGGTGCAAAATGTCCAAAAATTTATATACATGCTAATTATTAATGCTGCAAGTATTTAGATTGTTATTAACCTCAGCTTTTAAACCAACATGTCAAAGAAAACGTTTAGAAAAAAAAAATTATCCATTTACTTACATTACTTAATCATCGATTAATCTTGGAATTATTATAGGAATTTTTATAATTTCTCTATACAAAATTTTACTTTAATTTCATATCTTTTTTTCCACATGGGATTAAACTGCACTGCGAAAGCTAAACCACAAAAAGAGAGGATAGGTTTCAAATGTAATAACTGTCTACGGTTTATTCTGATAAAAGCTTCATAAATAGTAACTATTTTATGTTTCATATGTGAACAGCTGAAATAATTTAAGACTCATACTTACAGAGTCCATTTCTTTATCTTACTATAAAGGACAAGCTCATACTTCTATTATAGTCATGTCAAAAAGAAAGTACACCCTCATGTCACTCAATCTCATGAACTCTATGAACTACATGACCTACCAAACATTACATATTACACTGTGTCTGTATTTATTTAACAAAAATTAAGTACAGCCTTACTGCTTCCAGTAAGGTTAATAGGGTAAGTAGCAGCCAGGTGCTGCTAATAAAATGCACTTGATTAGTTGATCATCAGCAAGTGTGAGCACCTCTATAAAAGGAGATGTTTGAACAGGTTGCAGGTCTGGAGTGTTCAGGTGTCTGTTAACGCAATGCCAAGGAGGAAATACATCAGCAAAGATCTTAGAGAAGCAATTTTTGCTGCCCATCAGTCTGGGAAGGGTTATAAGGCCATTTCCAAACATTTTAAAGTCCATCATTCTACAGTGAGAAAGATTATTCACAAGTGGAAAACATTCAAGACAGCTGTCATTTTTCCCAGGAGTGAACATCTCAGCAAATTCACCCCAAGCTCAGACAGCCCAATGCTCAGAAAAACTACAAGAAAACCCAAGAGCTACATCTCAGACTCTACAGGCCTCAGTTAGCATATTAAAAGTTAAAGATCATGACAATACAATTAGAAAAAGACTGAACAAATATGGCTTGTTGGAAGGGTTGCCAGGCCCAAATTGGGTCATGCAACAGAACAATGATCCCGAGCACAGCAGCAAATCTACAACAGAATGGCTGAAAAAGAAAAGAATCAAAGTGTTGCAATGG
>VUQI01030723.1:31410-46016 GCA_015106735.1 Paratilapia polleni
TTATGTTCCCTCCTCTTTTTTTTTTTGTTCTTTCCCCTCACCCCCAACCGGCCGCAGCAGATGGCTGCCCCTCCCTGAGCCTGGTTCTGCCGGAGGTTTCTTCCTGTTTAAAGGGAGTTTTTCCTTCCCACTGTTGCCAAGTGCTTGTTCATAGGGGGTTGTCTGACTGTTGACCTATTGTAGGGTCTTTACCCTAAAATATAAAGCGCCTTGAGGCGACTGTTGTTGTGATTTGGCACTATATAAATAAAATTGAATTGAATTGAATTAAATCTAAATATAAAATTTAAAAATAAATGCTAAATATTAAGTATAAATCTTTAATTTAAAGGTAATAGTTACTTTTAAACATAAATGTTAAATCTAAAACTGAATTTTACATTACATTTTAAAAGTTAAATGTAAAATATTAAAATAATGTTAAATTTAAATATTAAATTTAAGTATAAATGTTAAAATTAAATGCCCCAATATTTACATAATATTTTTATGTGCAGATAATCATGATATTAATCATGATATAAAAAATACTGGAAGACTATACAGGAACTCAACACATAGCAGGATAAATTTTTATAGTCCAAAATCAGACTAATGAAATCAAAAATCTTTCCAATTACAAGTTTTTATTTTTAGAAAATGTTATACATTAAAGCAAACATCTAAACCAATCAGCAGCTCCAGAAGCTGCAGCCATCTTGATCTGGTGAAGCGACCCGCATGTGCGTGACATCAGAGTGAGTCAGGATCATTTAAGAAATCAAAGCAGCATGCAGGACCTGCACAGATCTGGTTCATCTCAAACAAGTCTGATGGAACATTTGAAGAAAGCTGAGCTAAAAGCTGGCAGTGTTGCTCAAATCTAACTGCAATACTTCAACATCCTTTTCTGGTTTCTTAATTAGCTACACCTGCTTTCAAGTAGTCACACAGGTGGCTAGCTAATCAAGAAGGTAAGAGAAGAAAACTTTTTTAAACAGTTTAACGGACTTGCTGTTCTTTCACTAGTTTCTAGTTTCCTGGTTTGGTAGCAGCTGACAGAAGTGGCTGAGTTTGCTGCTTCCTGTAGCTGAAGCTATGTGGTTTCTATTAAGGCAAGCTGTAAAGTTGTTTTTAAATATAAATTAAATGCTTTAAAATGTTACTATTAAAGCTTACAGTCTCTTTGATGTCTTGTGTAGATGGTTGCTGTTGTTCTTGCTAGCTGTCAGAAGTCATCAAGAAAAGGGTAAGCTAATGAAATTGCATCATAATTTTATGGACTAACGTATTTGCTTAACAGCCTACAACATTGTCTCACAGATCAGGAAGTGCCTATTAAAGACAATCAACTGGATTTAAGTAGTCTTTACTCTGGAAATGAAACTTTATGGAGCAGTGGGATACTTGACAGTGATAATTCAACCTTTAATGCAAGTAGCCACAACACAGCAGTGACTGTGGATTACCAGCCTGAAGCTGAAATATTGGAACAAAACAAGCCTGTACCAGATATCCAGTATTCATCCAGTTATACTCAACCTCCACAAAAAGGTTTTCAGCCACAGGCGTCCCAACAGCAGCCTACCTCCTCGCCCAAGCAGTCACAGGAGCCCCAGCAGACGCCACCAACCTCCCCACCCAATGAGACTCTCTGCCCACCACAGGTGACCCAGCAGCTGCCGGTGCCAGAGCAGCGCATTTCTTCACTCTGGCGGCTGGAGGTGCCCCAGCAGCCCCATTCCCCACTCCAGCAGCTGGGGTTGGCCCAGGTGTCCCCAGAGCCCCACCACCCAGCCCAACAGCTGCGGGCGCTAGAGCATCCTGGTTCCTCACGCCAGCGGCTGGACGTAGTCCAGGGTTCCGGTTCCCCACTCCAACGGCTGCAGTTTGCAGAGGTACCCCAACCTAGATCCCAGCTCCAGTGGCTGCGGGTGCCTCAGGTGCCCCAGCAACCCGGTTCTCCACTTCAGCAGCGTCAGGTGTCCCATGTGCCCCAGCAGCCAGGTTTTCAGCAGCTGCAGGTGCCCCAGCAGCTTAGTTCCCCACTCCAGCAGCTGCAGGTCGACCAGTGGCCCCAACGGCCACTCTACCAGATCCTGATGCCTCACTACCAGCCCAAGTACTCACACTACCGACCCATGATATCACATTACCAGGAAAGGCTGCAAGGCTTTCGACACAAGATTCCACTCATCCAGACCAAGCATCTCCAGCACCCCCAGCAGATCAGATACTCACCTTAGCTTTTTCAAGTTTTTGAGCAGCTTCATTAAAATGATGATCCAGCTTTTGCACAAAACTTGTGTGACTAAGCTATTCTCACTGGGACATTAAAGACTAGCTGGGCAACGTCAGTGACTTTTGAGTTTAACGTGAATTTCTTTCAGGCACAGCAGCTGATGAGAATGTAACCGCCACGCTGAGAGGAGCAATGGGTAGGGTATCTCTTAAAACCTTTAAGATGATCTAAGAGTTCAGATGTTCCTGTCTTGAATCCATGATTTCTGTTTTAGGCACTGCAACACTGAACCACAGTACTGGCCTCTCAAATTAAAATACAACTCCTGCTAGAACTCCTTGACTGAGTGTATTTATTTGTTGAAAAGCTTGGTATCTAGTTTGGCATTTAGCCAGTCATCTTTTGCAATTTTCACAAAAACCTTGCTACAAGAATTCCCCCTCAATCCAGACCCAGAGCGTACCAGTTTCAGAACAGTTTAACCTAAAACTTGAGATTGTGTATAGCCAATGTGTTTTCCTTTGGATTGACAAACAAGTTTGAGTTTTGCTCTTTGCAGAAAGGTCTGCAAATGCCTGTGCTTTGCTTCAGTTTGGGGTTACTACATGATGTAGAAATTCAGGTAAAACCCTGACACCAAAATAACCAATACATTATTATGCCATCTTTGGTAAAGGCTGCTGGTGTACTATTGTCTCCAAAAGGGGTTTTGCAACATTACTACTGAACATGTATTAAGCAGCCCTCTTCACAGCACATCTGCTTTGTGACTCTTGGAAATCTAAGAATTGCTTACAGCAGGACATGATTGGTTGTCTTAAACATTGGACAAAAATGCATATTGTGCACCTGGCAGCCTTTTATTATTCTTTAATAAGTTTTCAAGGTGTGTGCAAAGTTTGTAGTTCTTCAACTGTACTAATGCAACTTTTACAATCCTCTCCAGTAGAGGGAGTACTCCTCTACAGATAGAGCAGTTTCAACACCTCACAATTTAGTTTTATCATGCTATACTGGCAGCTTGTACACTTAAGAATGGAGACAAAACTTAAAACTGCATGCAGAAATATTACAATGGCACAGGTTTATGATTCACAGTGCCACAAATATGCCTAGTTGTGAGCCTAGAGAAAGTAGCCAGTACTGCACTGTGTCTTAATGTATCACAATAGGTTATATTTTATCTAAATAAAGGGTCCCAGAGAATAAACATGCTTGTCACAGAACAAAAACATGAATAGACCAATACAAAAAGCAGCAGCGCTGGTTCTTCAGGTGGTTGATCAGGTGACCTGGAGAACCCCCCCCCAAAAGTGTTACAGCCTGTACTTTAAATGATAATATTTAGACTGTCAGTGGTGATGGACAGGCTGATGAGGTCAGGCAGGAGTCTCTGTGGGCTATGATGTTCATTGTGATCTGTAGTGAGAATAGGGACCACATGGAAGAGAGGTGGAGGTATGATCTGGAGAGAAGAGGAATGAAAGTCAGTTGAAATAAGACTGAGATGAGAGGGAGACAGGTGTAACGGTGAAGCTGCAAGGAGCAGAGGCAGTGAAGGTGGATGAGTTGAAATACCTGGGGTCAACCAAAGCAATGGACAGTGAAGACGAGAGCGCAGGCAGGATGTAGTGGATGGAGACAAGTGTCAGGGGTGATTTGTGAGAGGAGGATAGCAGCTAGAGTGAAAGACAGCAGTGAGACCTGCTATGATGTATGGTTTGGAGAGGGTGGCACCAATACAGGAGGCCAAGCTGGAGGTGGCAGAGCTGAAGATGCTAAGATTTTCATTGGGAGTGACTAGAAACGAGTACATCAGAGGGACAGCTCAGGTCGAGTGGTTAGGAGACAAAGTTAGAGAGGCGAGGCTGAGATGGTTTAGACATGCACAGAGGAGGCACAGTGGATATATTGGACATTGAAGATGGGGAAAGGGAGGAAGAAAAGAGGAAGACCACAGAGAAGATTCATAGATGTAGTGAAGGAGGACATGCAGAGGGTTGCTGTGACAGAAGAGGATAGGGTGTGATGGAAGCAGATGTTCTGCTGTGGTGACCCCTAAAGGGAGCAGCTGAAAGTAGATGAAGAAGAAGAAGAAGAAAGGATTCATTTTGGTACAGATGTTACAGTAAGAATCCCCATTCTCTCTGGAAGTTTTGGTCAAATATTTTAAAAAATGAAATCATATGCCAGTGTTCAGTGAACAAGGAGGGGCTGAGCAGGCTCTATTTTCTAAGGAAGCTGAGATCCTTCAATGTTTGCTACAAAAAAAGTTATTTGTTGTGCTGAACTTAATTTTTTATTAGAAAGAAATTTCTCAACTCTCACACAAAGTATATCTTACCTTATTAATAGAAACCATCATGTATACAGTCAAGGAATGTATTCAGCCTCTTCGACAGTTAAACACTTCTATCAATGACGCAACACATGTTCTTTTGGCAGAATTAATTTCATAATCCAAAATCAAACTAATGAATTCAAAAATCTTGATAATTCAGTGAAAATCTTTAGACTTCTTTAAGAAATGTCTTATTTTAGAGCAAACATCTAAACCAGTCAGCAGCTCCTGAAAGTGCAATTGAAGGTTTTTCCACAGTTACATCATCTTAGAAATCTAAACAGCATACAGGATCTCCACAACTCCAGGTGATCTCAAACAAGTGCAAAGAAAGCAGCTGAACAAACCTTTTCTGGTTTCCTAATCAGCTACACTTGTCTTCAAGCAGTCACACCTGCGGTCAGTTAATCAACGAGGTAAAAGGGAAACTTTTCAAGTTTCAAGGACAGTTTCAAGGACTTCTAAAGATTCTTTCAATAGTTTCCTGGTTTGGTAGCAGCTGATATAAGTAGCTGCTGGGTTTGCTTGAGCCATGAGGTTTTTATTAAGGAAAGCTTTAAAGGTGTTTTTTTAACAGCTAAAAGTTTTAAATTGTATTATTAAAGCTTACAGTCACTTGTGTTTTCTTTAGATGGTTGCTGTTGCTCTTACTAGTTGTTGGAAGTCACCAAGCAAATGGTAAGCAAATGAAATTACATCATTGGTTAAATGCATACACTAAAATATTGCTTAACAGCTCAGAAACTGCCTATTGTGGGATATCAACCAGATTCAAGTAGCAGTTACCCTGGAGGGGAGAACTCATGGAAAAGTGAGCCACTTGCTACTCATACTTTAACCTTGCATGCAAAGGTAAGTAACCATAACACAACAGTGAATTATAGGCCTGAAGCTAAAACTAACAAGCCAAGATCTGTGCCAGACATCTAGTATTCATACATTTATCCTCAACTGCCACAGGTGGCAAAGTCTGGTTTGCTACAACAACAACAGCAGCAGCAGCCTTCCCAGTTGTCCCAGCAGCAGCCTCAGATGCTGCAACAGAAGCAGCAGCCTTCCCAGGTGCCCCAGCAGCAGCCCAGAGTGTCCATTCAGTTTATATGCCGGTCTGGTTCAAAGACTTTCTGCATTCCCAATCCCCAGCAGCTTGCCAAGCAGCAGGCTAGCTCACTGTCCAGGCACTCCCAGGTGCCCCAGCAGAAGCCTTCCTGCCAGCCCGAGAAAAATTTCTGCCGACCCAACCAGCCACAGGTGTCCCATCAGCCTGTTTCTCCACTTCAGCTGCCTGGCTACCTGCCCCATTGGCCCCAATGGCCCCAACGGCCACTCTACCAGCTCCAAACGCCTTACTACCAGGCCAAATGGCCCCTCTACCCAGTCCAGATGCCTCACAGCCATGCAAAATGGCCACACTACCAGCTCCAGATGCCTTACCACCAGGTCAAGCGCCCACACTACTCGGCTATGATGCCCCACTACAGGGGGAAGTTATTGGCCTACCCAGCAAAGATCCCAGTATACCCAGTGAAGCAGCTTCAGCATCCCCAGCAGGTCAGACACTTTTAGCAATTTAGAGTTTTTGAGCAGCCTCATTAGAAAGATGAGAAATTTCTGCTCAAGCTTTATGTGGGTAAGCCATCCTTTTTAGCATGTTTAAAAATGAGATGGGCAACATCAGTGACTTGAGTTTAACTTGTATTTCTGTCAGGCACAGAAAGTGGTAATGTAATAGCCAGACAAAGGGAGCAATGGGCATGGTATGCAGAAAAAACCTTTAATGGGATAATCCTGGTTTTAATGCCATTTCTTAATTTGTTTTCTGTTTTAGGCACTGCAGCATTGAGCCTTCTGAACAATTGTACTGACCTCAAATTAAAATGAATTTCTTCTAATCTTGACTACTCATATGTATTTACTGAACACTTTGGTATCAGGTTTGGCATCACTCTCAGCTGTCACACTGAACCATCTGGATTTTGGGGAGTATGAAGTTTCAGATCAGGCTTGGACTGATTAAAACAAAATCTGAGGTTTGGTTTAGTTTAGTTTATTGCGCCTCCTAAGGATGGTCAAACTTGGCGTTTGGTTTTGAACCTTAGCAGAAAGGTTATTGCACACCCTGCCAACACTCTTTAGTTTACATTTATAAATTATAGGAATCTGAGTAGCAACACAACAGATACCAAAATGGTCTTGGCATTCTTGACTTTAAAAGGGTTGCTGGCATACTATTGTGACAAAAAGGGATGTACAACCTGCTTTACACCCTGTCTGACTTGGATATTTAAAGTATTGCCATAACACTATTACAGGAGTTCTTTATATTGTCATGAAATGACAAACTTCATCTTGCTGCTGTTTAAGGATTTGGCTAAAGTTGCTGCATCCAAAAGTTGTTGGATCTAAAATGGGTTTTTTTTTGTTGTTGTTCAATGGAGCACTTCACTCTCAGACTGCAGGCTTACTTGTGGTTCCTAGGGTTTCTGAAACTAGAATGGGAGGCAGAGCCTTCAGCACTGAGGCTTCTCTCCTTGAACCGGCTTCCAGTTTGGGTTCAGGAGACAGACACACTCCATGCTTTTAAGATTAGGCTCAAAAATTTCCTTTTGATTAAAGCTTATAGTTGGGGCTGGATCAGATGACCCTGAACCATCCCTTAGTTATGCTGTGATAGGCTTGGGCTTCTGGGGACTATCCATGATGCACTGATGGTTCTTCTCCACTCTTTTCACTCATAATGTGTGAAAATGTAAATATATGCAGCTGTGGTTAGTCATTAACTTTTGCCTTCTCTCTCTAGTTTTTGTCCTTGTCTCTCTGTGCTCTCCCCTTTTTCTTCCCCCCCCCAGCAAGTCGCGGCGGACGAGCATTTTCCATCCAACAATGAACCAGCCCATGAGGTGGTTAGAGCTGTTGAACATAAATTCCACCAGAGGACACTGTGGGCTACACCAGGCTTGTAGATGTGGTCATCATGGAAAAAGAAAATGGTAACAAGTTGCACTTTGATCAGATCGTATTAAAACCATTAAACACTGCTTGCTTGGTTAGAAATCTGCTTATGATCATGTAATATCTTTGAAATTAACAGTGGTTAATGTAAAAAGTGACCAGAAATCCCACAAATGAGATCAGTTTTCACTGGAAGAAAAAAAATCAAATCACTAATAGTTGATATTTGTGTGAGAGGTAGTTATAATAACCAGTTATTATAGTTTTATATTTTCTTTCATTTTGACTTTTTTTTGTTTTTAATTAGTTTAGTCTCAGTTAGTTTCCAGAGTGGGTTTGCTCGTTTCAGTTGAGTTTTTATTAGTTTCAGTGTTAGTTTTAGTCTTTTTAAGTATTATTGTATTTAGGGCAGATGCCAGAGGCAAGATTTAGGAAAATCAGTATGGATATTACAATATAAACACTTTGTGAAAGCAGTTGACTCACAATCTTGTAGACATCCAAAGTCTCAATGAACATGTCCATCAAAACCTCATCAGGGAAGTTGTAATAACAAATTTTACCAAATTAACAAATACTAAAACTAAGGATATTTCCTCTATATTTTTATTTTATTCACAAAATCGTTTCAGTTAGTTTAAATTTTTTTCAAAAGTCTAATTTTTATTTTTATTTTAGTGAACTAAAATGTTTTTTCACATCTAGTTTTAGTTTTTAGTATAGTTTTAGTTAACTATAATAACCTTGCAAAATGGATTGCAACATTCTCTGTCTTCTAACTTTTTTATGTGCTGAGAAACAGCACTAACAGGATGTAATCGGACTCCTTTGTATTTAATGCAGGTGTAGCTATCCTTGTACAGTATAATTCACTCTTATACACACATAGTTTGTCATGGGCTACATAATGAAAACAATGAAACACAAACAAATGACGTCACACTCCAATAAATGCACACAAGCGCGCGCGCGCGCGCACGCACACACACACACACACACACACACACACACACACACACACACACACACACACACACCTGACGTCACCGACCTGAACCACAACTACACAACAGGCAGACAAATGTGGCACTGCTTCAAGCCAAAGAAAATTAGACAGGAAGCATTGCAATTCTCTCTTTCAAAATAAAGACAGAACAATAGTAAACCTAACACAAATGCAAATAAACTTCGAGTAGTTACAACTCCTGTTGAGGTGTATACACAGTGGGATAATCTACTTTGAATATGGAAAAACAACCAGATATACTGGTCACATCACTGTGTACATAAGCCTAAAAAAAAATTACCGTAGTCTGCATCTGAAGTCACTTTTTGTGTATCATATACTATTGCCTTTTCCTTATGTACAATTATGGACATTTTCACTTATTTTCCACCTTAGACGTGCATCAACCAATATAACCCCTCCTTCTCACAGATTTAATACTTTTGAGACATGTTCAGTCATAAAGTGATTTTTTTTCTCCCCTTCTCACTTTGTGTAACTTATTACATTATACATTATATAGGCTTATTACAGGCCTAAGGTAAAAACCTAGATTTCTTAAATACAGCCAGAATTGTTTGACAAAATAAATGCTTATGCTAGAAAGTTGTTGGTTGTATGCTTATTTTTTCTTTTAATTACATCCCCTACTTGCACTTCTCCAGGGCAGCAGTACTTTTACTCAAACACTGTACTCAAGCAGAATTTTGAGGTACTTGTGTTTCCTTTTTATCCTACTTTACACTGTTTTCAAAGTATAATTTTTACTCCATTTATTTCGTATACATATTTATATAATACATATTTATTACTTTTTGCTTAATTTGTAGTGTAGCAGTTTGTACGTATATATTTTTCTTGCTCTATCTATCTATCTATCTATCTATCTAAAACAAAGATTATCTTTAAGAGATAAGAAAGTGATTTATTATCAGATTATTATTAGTTTTAATTGCAAGAGTATTTCAACGCGTAGATTTTTTTATTTTTTAATAAAGGAAGAGCTGAGTCAGTGGGACACTTAATTTGAAAACCCAGTACCGGAAACACCTCAGTAATCGCTCCACTTTATTTCACACCGATCTCTGCTGAAGGAGCGGAGCGGCACCGCGGAGGGACCCCGGTCGTTTTTCAATGCTGGGGAGCCGGGAAGCAAGAACCGCCGGCGGTGGGCAGGTGGCTGCTGCTGCCGGGCCGCCGAGCCGGGAGGAGGAGACGTCTCCCGGGCGCGCAGGGTGTCGCCTCACCGGCCTGGTCAGCTGGAAGCGGAGACCGTGCAGGACTTCAGCCCTGTTTGCTGCAGCCAACGCGATGTTCTGGTAAGCATCATGACGCAGGGATATCAGATCCTCAGTCTCACAATACTGAGCTCCTGTTAATCAAAGCAAAATTAATTATGACTTTAGATTCAATATGAACTATTCTGTTAAAAAAGCATGACATCCTACTAACTTCACATTATAGGCCTAATTATTTTATCTTTAGTCAATTCTTTTTGTATAGCTTTACTAAATCCTTTGGTCTTATTACTTTTAAACCGAGCCATACTTCTTATAATGGCAGTTTTAACACTTTTCGTGTCATGAAAATATTCTTATGATGTAAAAAAAATGATGAAAAGATGTGTGATGCATGTACGAGGGAAAAAAACAGGGTTTATAAATATTCAGCTACCACTAATCTAGGTTGTTTTCTGTATTTTTCTGGATAAAATATTTATGCTTATTATATGTTTATTATATGTTTTCGGTGTTTTAGATGTCAGTAGTATCTATATCAGGGTCATAGCCACAACAAACCCCTACCACCACAAACAAACACAAAAATATGAATCATTTTAGATCATTTTGGATAGGAATTTATGTTATAGCCTAAAAAAAGAGTCAAATGTTCAACAAATCTGCTGTAAAACAATAAAATATAAAAATATTAAAACCCAAAAAATAGTTTGTAGGTAGGATTTGGTTTTGTTTGTATTATTTATATTATTATATATTCCAGTACTACTACATCACTGCTGTAGTACTTTTGCATAATGTAGTCAAAGGGAAAATTATAGATCAGTGTGGAGTGCATCACATCAAACTGAATGAGCTGCTATGAGTGAAACTTTTGTTCTGTTTCTCTGCAGGTTTGTGGCCTTTGGCTCTTTTCAGGCCTACAGCCTTCTGGCCATCCTGCTGGTCCTGCTGGTCATCACGGTCACCACCCGAGATGTAATTAGGTCCAGATCTGCAGGTAACACCCAACAACTTTAATGTCAGTGAGGCAGTGATATCGATTTGTGTCACAGGAATCAAATCAAATTTATAAATACGATCCATCCATCTATCCATTTCTACCGCTTGTCCGGGTCTGGGTCATGTGTAGCAGTCTAAGCAGCCATGCTCAGACCTCCCTCTCCCGGGCCACCTCCTCTTGTTCTTCCAGGGGGACACCAAGGCAGCCAAGACATGTAGACAATCGTCTTCCCTGGGGACTCCCTGGGGACTCCTCCCAGTGGTACATGCCTGAAACACCTCACCTAGGAGTCACCCAGGAGGCATCCTAGTCAGATGCCCAAACCACCTCAACTGACTCCTTTCGATGTGGAGGAGTAGCAGCTCTACTCTGGGTCCCTCCTGAATGACTAAGCCCTTCACCCTAATTTCTGCCACTTGAATCCTTGTCTCATTCTTTCAGCCACTACCTACAGCTTATGGTCATAGGGTAGGAATGTAGATCGACTGGTAAATCGACAGTTTTGGTTTCATACTCGGCTCTCTTTTCACCACAACAGAATGTTGTCAATTTCCTGCTTCCTTCTTCTCTCACTTGTGAACAAGACCCAGTGATACTTGAACTCCTCCACTTGGGGCAGCAACTCATTCCCAACTCAGAATGGGCACGCCACCCTTTTCCATCTGAGAACCATAGCCTCTGACTTGGAGGTGCTAATTCTCATCCCAGCTGCTTCACACTCAATTGCAAATTGCCCCAGTGACAGCTGGAGGTGATCGATAAATTCAGTCCAGTATAAAAATATGAGTAATAAGGGAATTTCTTCATATAAAATTTCCTGAAAACAGTTTCTCAATTTTGTAACATATTAGAGACCAAATGATCAACTAATTAATGAAAAAAAAATAGTAAAAGAATTGTAATGTAAACAGTCACTGTTTGCACCTGTCTTGCCTTAATCTCATTATTCTGGACCTTTGGGTATTACACAGTAAATACAAATACTGAGATATTTAAATCCCCAGACACTTGAAAAAGTGTTCATTAAAGTGCACAAGTTGCATAAAAGTAATTGTTTGAAAACAGTTTAAAACCTTTTAAAACTAAAACTAGAAACTAAACAAAGTAAAACTATCAACAGAATGTGAAGAAACAACAGCTATGGGTTCATGTCCTAGATGTCTGTGTATTGTGTTGCAGAGATATCAAGTTAAGTTGAAATAGGGCCAGGCTGTACCCTCATGCAATATTACTTTGAACAAAAAGGTGGTGCAGCGAGTCAGTGTAGTGTCCAGTGGTTTAGAAAATGGATGTATGGATTATTATCATAACCATTTTTGCTACATGTATAATAATAGCTAATAATGTATGTGGAGCCTTTCAGGAAGTAATCAGCCTTTGATAATTAAGAAGAAAAACATGGATACTGAGATTTGAAAATAAATATCCTAAATATCCTAAATATATAAAAAATGAATGATACAACAACCACAACTGTGAAGGTGGCATAGGTGGGACCCAAACACAGGACATGAACAAATAGTTTTTACAATTTAGAGACCTTTATTAGTGGGTGAAGGAGGTTGAAGCTGGCTTGAGGTTGAAGAGGTTGAAGAGCGTGGGAAGCTGAGGTAATCTGAGGCAGTTGCTTTGGGGCAGGCCAGTGATGATCCCAAGGCAGAAGACAGAGAGAATGTTTAGTGATAACAAATACTGTAACAGATTTGTTTCAGTGTTTGCTAGAAGCAACTTCAAAATTGGCCTTGAGAGTGTGATATTACTGAGGTAGAAACTACAGTCTGATGAGGAATGGTTGGAGAGCTGGGGTAGATAGCCTGCACACAGAAGAGGTGATGGAGGGCAGATGAGCAGGCTGGGTGGAGTGATGAGCTGATTGCTGGCAGGTGTGCAGGATGAGCAGAGCTGGGAGCCAGGTGGAAAGGAGACCACACCTACACTCATCCGCAACAAAAACACAGACAGACAATCAAGGAGGAGGACACTGAAAACACAGGGAAG
This sequence comes from Paratilapia polleni, assembly GCA_015106735.1. NCBI lineage: Eukaryota > Metazoa > Chordata > Actinopteri > Cichliformes > Cichlidae > Paratilapia > Paratilapia polleni. Next base: position 44,170 of record VUQI01030723.1, read on the forward strand.
CACTAGGGAGTCTTTTAGGGGAGGATTTTGCTATGGCTGTAACACAAAACAGTAAACAGAGTGAGATTGTTGACAAAAATATGAAACATTTACACAGGGACAGGGAGAATAATTCATTCAGCTTAAACTCAAAATGTTCCCTTAACGAACCTTTGAATGGCTGCTTTGAAACCAAGTCCATTTGGTTCAGATGTTTACATGATTTCAGCCTCATCCTGACTCATCAGGCTAATGAGTCAGGATGAGACACCATCTTTCATGGCAAGTAGTGACTCATCAGCTTGGCTCACAATTGCAATTTAAACACATTGAATTCCTAATGTCAGCAATTGTTTAATAACACAAAGCAAAACTTAGATGTTATCTACTTAACTTTCTGTTTGTAACTCCTTTTATTTTCATGCTTTACTCAACACTTATCCTAAAGAAACCACAAAAGACTGTTATTACATATTTCAGGTCATACACTAATTAAAAGCACCATATCAACATTTGATAAAAGATTTATATCAAATTAAAATGTGGTTAGAAGCAATGACTTTGTTAAGCATTCATCAACAACTGTAGATTTTAATATTATTTTATCATATTATGGTTATATTACATGAGTAAGCAGTAAAAGCTTGTGGTAACTACATTATACTTTGTTCCAACCCTTTTTTTAATGTTTCCATCCTATCATTTTCTACTACTTATCTTGGTCTCGTGAATACTGAGGCATTCTCAAGCCAGTTAAGAGACATAAGGCTTTGATCTTTGCTCTGTTTCATACCTCCTCATCTCCTCCATCTTCCTGCGTGTGACCCTGAAATCAATCTCTGTACGCCATTTTGGTGGATGACTCAAGTCCTCAAATGCCTCTGAAGGACAGAGGAGAGAGCACGCAAGAGGATGCACAGGTGTATCCTTTGTGGAAATGATTTTACCTGTGAGGTGTGCTACACAAATGGAATATTCAAAAGGTCTGGTTGAGCCCAGACATCCTTCATAGGAAGCTAATTTCTGCCGCTTGTGTCCACAATTTTATTCTTTCGGACACTGCCCACAGCTCATCGCCATAGGTGAATGCAGACCAACCAAAAAATCGACAGCATCACCTTCAGGCTCAGGTCTCTCTCTCTTTACCACAGTTTACTGGTCTGTTGCCAATTGCACTCTGATAAATAGACTTATCAGTTGCAATCAACAGAAGTGCAAGTTTAGGAAAATGGCAAGAAAGAACGTTTGCTGTTTTTACACTGGGTGTGGCCCAGGGAGTGACGATGAATAACAGATCTGTTTTTTTCTACAGGAACTCAGTTGTGGCGCAGCATGACAACAAGGTAGGACACTGAAGTGCACGTGATGTGGAGGTTTGTTGATGTTGTTTGTTCGGTGGTGGGCAGCAAATTAAGATTGGAGTTTAAGTTTTTTTAAGAAAAATCTGAGAGGCAGAGCCGCTACATTAAAAGCTTTTCATATATATTTTTTTTAATTTTGGAAAACAGTCATAAAGCATCTGCAGTGTTGGTATTCATTGGTTAATGAACATGAGGCAGTTATAGGACAGTGTGGGTAATTTGAACACTGACTGACTAACAAGAAAGAAGTCATATTCTGATCAAGTCTCTGCTGAAACCTCATCTCATCTTAAATGGTAAATGGACTGGTACTTATATAGCGCTTTTCTACTCAGTTTCTGTGTACTCAAAGCACTTTACACTACAGGCCACATTCACCCAGTCACACATACATTCATACAGCACTTTTATCTACACTTAAGTGCTTACTAACATTCACACACACTCACACTCCGATGAATGCATCGGGGGCAACGTGGGGTTCAGTATCTTGCCCAAGGATACTTC
>VUQI01030726.1:10320-30655 GCA_015106735.1 Paratilapia polleni
CTGTCACCCACAAATAAGCATATGGCTGAAATTAGAAAAAAAAAAATCAGCACTCCCAGAGCACAGTTGCACATAGACACACACAGAGAAACAGGCGCACTTTAGACAGCCCATTCTGTTTGGCTGTTGTTTTTGTCAGTTTACGACCTAAACCCCCCATTGTTGAATTAACCGCAGAGGGGTGGGCGGCTGGGGCCATAGTGCCAGGGCTACGCTGGCCCAGAAAAAAGCCACAACACAAACTAACTCTTGGCAGAGGATGGAGAGGCAGTATTTTTCCAAAAACTGATTACCTTCGCTCTCCCCAGTGCTCCCTCTCTCTCCCCTCTCTCACTTTCTCCCTCTCTCTCTGAGACAAGCTGTTCCCTTGGCAGCTGTTTCGACAATGCAGATCCCCCAAACACGGGGGTGGGGGGGTGGGGGTGGGCTGGAGTGTATATGTGCATGTATGTGTCCACGCAGTGGGGAGGGGGGGTCACTAATTCAGGAACCCTCCATATGCAAATCAGCACAGAAACATGCCAGGCTTTTTCTCACTGAGGCCCCGGGATGCTGAAACTCAGCACGATGAGCACTCAACACCAGTGTCAGATGCTGGAAACCCTGCTCTTTCTGAGGGTCTGTCCTTTGTCATGTCTTTCCAGGTGTAAGCTCTCCTGGTGAGCTGCTTTCACCCCAACAATCAAAGCAGATCTTGTTGGCATAATAGATCATGCTAAGGGGTTATCAGGAGCATTCTCAAGACAAATTTACATGTAAACTTTTTTATAATCAATATATCCTATTTATAAATGCTATTAAAAGCAAAGGTAACTTTACCTTGGGTATCATGGCAGGACTCATTAGAGGATAAATGATACTTGTCTACCTACAACATAAGTCAAGTGTGGAGAGGGAGCCCATGGGCAGGAAACAAACACATAATCCCTACTCTGTAATTGGGCAAATGAAAGATGTTGCCATTGGACAATGACACTGAAGCAGATGGCAACAGAAAGGCGATGTAAACCTCCCAATACCCTGAGCTTGGATTTCTCTTCTTTACAATATTGCTCCAAAAGGTAGAGAGACAGGCAGCATTTCAGCAACCCAACAGATTGTCTGTCTTTTACATAAACACACACACCACCAAAAGTGAATCTCTCTTGTCTCCCATCAAAGCACCTTTTCCCTCCAAGACTCCCTACTGAGCATGCTCGCTAAGAGCCTGCCTTTGAGCCCCTAATGCACAGGCAATGAGATTAGGGTCATCGATGTAAGCCTTGAATTACTCACGTTATGACTTGATTGGCCAATAATTTGATTGGAGTCAAATCTCTACTTCCCCTAGTTCTTCAGATCCCATCTTTTCTGTCCCTCCTCCTCTCTCTTCTTCCTCTTCTCCTTTTCTCTGTCTCCCTCTTGCTTGAGGCAACAAGAAGTCGTCTTGCTGTCAGCTTTTAAACCAGGCACTGACTGCATCCATAAGGATCACAAAACTGATTTATCAAGAGAGGAAAAAGTTGTCCTGCTGTAAGTCAGATGCACGCTTTTAAAACCACTAAACAAAAAAAATAATTGTATTCTCTGGTGTGTGTGTGCATGACATCGAATGCATTTTTTGTTACTGACAGTCACTTTTATTACTAAATATCAGGTAGAAAATTGTTAACAAGATAGATGGTGATGCATCTATTTTAGATGGATCTAAGTTTACAAAAATTTGAATCTTAAAAATTAAGATAGCGAAAAGGCAACCAAATTAAATACAAGATCCAGGAGCTCTTAAATCTGGCATCAGCATTTAGGTGCAATACAGTTGTCTAATATATTGGCATGTCAGGCAGTTTCTAGTGCCTGACATGCCAATGTCTAATACAATGGCCCACTAACAATAATGGCAAAAACAAAGACAAGACCATCTTTAGCTCAGTGATCTGTGTTACCGTGTGGTACCACACGAGGATTAACCCAATCACAAAATGTAGCAGGTAATTTACATTTTCAATAAAGGTTTATAGCCACTCTGCACCTGAGAATTCATGTAACAACAGGTAGTGGGTGGTATACTGGTAGGAATGCTGGTATCAACATAATGCAAGTAAAAATCAGGCTGTATGCCCCTAAAGCTTCTACTAGATGAACAAGAAAAATCAAAAGATACAAAATTTGATTCTAAGCATTTGAAAATGCAGGAATGTATGTTTTTTTTCAAACTAAATTCTTTTGGTCTGCACTGTATCTTACTGGCTGAGGTTGAAACATCATTTCTTCTTTCACTGTGTAAAACAGTGTTTCTTAAACAATATGCGTCTTTCAATAAATGAATAAAATAATGATTCTTCAGAAAAATGACTGAAACACTCCAAGAAATACTCACTTCAAATGAAAGGGCAGTCAATCCAGATACAGTAGATAGTAATGTAATCTAAACAAAAACTTCTGTATACGGCAACTTAGTCTCACAGAAGGGGCTCAGAGAGACTGATCATTATTCGACATGGCAGCATTATTTGACTGGCAGTGCCTCCCTACCAGCTAGCTTGTCAAGGTTGCCTCTTTTTTGTCCTGACAGGTATGAGGTGTACATACCCTGCTAATAAGGGAATACTGACTGTGTGTGGTTCAGCGGATGCCGAAGTGCAGACAGTAACACCGCTTCGAAAACATGTGGTATACAAAGCTCTGATTTGTTCTCATAAGGACAAGCAGAGGCTTAGAAGACCATCCAGTTTTCTGTTTAGATATCCAATAAAGAAGTATAAAACATCAGAGGAAGATGTAAACTTCACAGTCAAAAAGATTCTGCACATGAGGGGCAAAAGGGAAGGAAAGGAGACATTAGAAGATCAACTGATGTGCAAACAGCCTGGGGTATATATTTAAGGGGTCTCCAGTCTTGTTTCTCTGCATGGAGGAAAACGAGTTGATTCTGTTTGACTGCTAACTTCAAAATGAATCTGTGAAGAGTGTGTACTGCTCTGAAAATTAGCCTGGGAGACATTTTGTATCTATGTCACATACTGTATGAAGGATGTGGATGGATGCTCCCTCTACTGAGCGCATGGTTTGATGGTAATCACATCCCTGATTTTCCTCCCTTTTCTAGCTTGTCTACCATTCTCAGTTTTAACTTTCTTCAGCTGTCATACTGGAAGAAATATTTGGAGAAAGGCAGCCATCTGCTATGAATCATACCATACCCTGAATCAAATGTAGCAACACAGACTTGCAGCCATGTAAACACAGGCAAACGCACATGATGGCAGCAGACAAATCACGGCTGCTGGCAAGAAACAAAGATATCCCTGAGACTTAAACATGTTTGACGCATGTGAAAATCTATACGTCCAGGAAAACGCTATGAAGCATACACAAAGGCTAAAAAGCATGCAACTAAAACAAATGGAAAAAATCAAATATTTTGACATTCAGCACCCCAAAATTGGGAAGATAACAAGCAATGACTTAAAAATAACAATGATCGCCCATGGCAGTCAGGAAAACCTAAAAGGAACTGCTAAGACATCTCCGAGAGCATTTTAAGGTGGCGTCAAAGAGAGAGGTCACCCGCTTGATCGTGCCATTTGATAACATGAGAACGACCGAAAAGATAATGCAAAGATAAAACCAGAGATAGAGGAAAGATAACCCTCACACAACACCAGCAGCAACACCAAGATGGCATCGAGAATATGGAGATAACACGAAAAACAATGTATCACAAACAAAGCACGACAAACCAGCACTCATGCCAAACATCAAGCGTACAGTAAGTGAAGGAGACAGAATAGCTGCTTTTATGGGTGGAGTGGAGGAACGAGAAACACTGACAGACATAACAAAGACAAATGGAGATAACAGGAGAGAGAGAGAGAAGAGAGAAAGTGACAACACAACACAAAGTCTGCATGCAGTCGCACAACAGACATCACAATGCATGCAGACAAAATATTGACACTGTGCATAAACAAAAGGGCAGTGGAGAATCTAGTGACTTCCAGATAAAAGTCGATATAAATACACGTGCGGAAAAGCAGCATTTGCATGACAGGCTTTTTGTTGTTGCACCATTCTCAAATAAATTGCTTATTAAAAACACACAAGCTGAAACTGTGCTTTTGAAGAGTAACAACTTTAGTAAGAAAACAATTAGTAAATAATGTGAAACAGGCTGCACAGTTTTTTGTGTGACTTTCTTTGCCTGCTAGAGATACTTGGAGCGGATTTTAGGAATGTGCTGATGTTTTGTTTTCGAGGTGAGACACTTTGAAGGAGAGGTAATGATCTGAAATCACCTCAGAGGGGGCTAAGACACCCTTGTGTCATACAGCTACCTGCCCCCTCTCAATTTCTGTCTCTGAAGTGCTGACCATCTCTTACTTCATCCAGACCCTGGAGAAAACTGCAGGTAAAAGACCATCCATTCCACCTATGTTTAAGTTGCTTTTTCTTTGTTTCTGTTGCAGTGTGTGTGCATACACAGTGTGTACTGGTCCTGAGGTCTTCAGGGCTAGACCCCTTCTGGGCTTAGATAAACTACAACTTACCTTAAGCTGTTTAAAAGCCTCTTTCCTTCTCAGCTGATTAAGAAAGGTCAATGATAAAATATATGAAGAAATACTTTTAAAAAAAGAAAAGAAAAAAGCACAATCATGAGTGTTTGACATATTGATGTGAAATGGTATCATCACCTCACCTTGCACAGAAACGTCCACGCACAAGGACTCACGGGAGCAGAGCCAGTGAGATGAAAAGGATGAATAAAGGACCCGTTACTTTGGTTTTTCTTCTCCTCATTAGGCAGAATGAGCGACTGTGTTGGTGTCAGAGAGCTGGTTCATCAACTCCAGTCCTGATCTGCCCTGATCTGCCCTGCCTGGACTCATAGCTCCCTTCTACTACAGACCTCTCACATATGATTGAAGCTAGTGGAAATGGAAACAGTCAGTGTAATTTAACATCGCATACCCGTAGAATTCATTAAAGAGGGACATAGAGAGGGAAGCAGTGAGCAAGATGGGGTGCTGTGGAGAAAGGAAGGATAAAAGAGATGAGTCTTAATAAAGAAAGTTGAGGATGATGGTTTGAGGACAGCTGGCTAAAGAAAAGAAGAAGGCACGTCCGATATTATTCTTTTTGAAGTGAAAAGAGGCAGTAAGGGAAATGAAAGCCCAACTATCATATTGATATCTAGAAACTAAATTGATCACCTAATCATTGCTGGGAAACCTATAGATATGAGGCACTGGAAATATTAGCACCGTTCTTTTTTTCTATTGCAAATGTGCTATATGCAGCATCCTGTACACATAAGTTCATTGTGATATTGGTCTCTCTTTAACTGAACTACAGCTTTGCTTGGCAATATTGTTTCAAAGTTAGCACTGATACAGACTCTATTCTGACTGACTATGTTTCAACCACCAAAAACTACTATTAAATATGACTTATGCAAAGTGACGCTCAGTGTGATTACAACGTGAACTCACACAAGCATGTAACTGGATGTAAGCAGTAGCTTAAAGTTGGCATATGGACTTATGCAGCTGCAGTGGTCATTAATCAAATGCCATTTTCTGGTAAATTAAAGATTAATTTAAGGTGCTGTGTTTTAACAGAGCCACTCTTTATGTCTGAGTAACTAATAACAGCTTCATATGATCTCAAAGAGCTATATAGTGCAGGAAAAAGTACAGTTTGTCCCTATAAACACATTTATAGTATGCCGTAATAGTTTTCATAAAGGCATACAGCTGTGACACTTTATATACAACACTGTAATAAACAGAAGATCTGTATAATTTAGTATATTCTCCAGGTTTTTTTTTGACAGTTTACAATGTCCTTGTCTTTCTTCTTTTAAGTTCTGTTACTGACACTCACTTAAAAGTGTTTTTCCATAGTCTAAACACTCAAAAAACCCTAATATTATAGAAAATGAACAGAACACATGATTCTTTCTTATCCTATCATAATATTTTGGAAAATCCATGCAATGTAGTGTTTGTCAGTCCACGTCATGTACTAAATATCTGCCAGTTTTGCAGATTTTGCAGATTTTCATTACTAAGGTAAATAAGTGAAACCATTAAAAAAGCCCCAGTGTTTGGTCATAGCTGTATAGTGGGAAATTGTGCAAATTATGCAGAAGCATACTTACTGCCGTTTCTGTGTGAATTTACTGAATGAATTGGAGGGAGGGCAAAATATTAAATTCTGCTGGTGGTGTGTATGCTATGTCACTCAATAAGCACATTCTGTGAAACTCCACATATCTTCCAAATCCTTTACCTTTTTTTAAGATAAGGTCTATATGTGTGAGCGATCATTGTACTGCATCATTTGCAATTCTCTGCTATAAAAAAGTCTTCCATAGTGAAAGCTGAAGCTTGATGGTTTCAGTACATTGTAATGATTGTATTATTTTGAACGAGCCATTTTTGTTAAACTGAAGGTAGATATAAATAACAAAAAGAAAAATGCCAAAAAGCGGGCTTTTTTTTGTAGGATAACATACACAGTTATCCAGAGGATATCAAGTATTTCTGAAACATAAAATTCAAAGGAACAAAAGTGCTCTTTGTCCTCCATTTTAACATTAACACTACATCTGCTTCCAAAGCCAATATGAGATGGACAGTGTGGTTGTCGGTGTTGAACATATGCAGTGACAGTGGTAGGGGTGGACAGAGGAATAGAGGGAATGCGGAGGTTGTGGTATATAGGGAGGACTGTGGGTGGCTGGCATTGAGGAATCTAATCCCTGAGTTAATTGGTATGACTGATGAAGACAAATTGAAATAGGTCAGCTGAATCAGGGGAGAGACGAAGGGTGGAAGAGAGGCCAGAGTGACTACATTTACATACGCAAAATATTCTCTTTGCTTTTATTCCAAAAAAAGATAATATTCCTACGAAGCTGAGCACACAGTTAATGACATATTACCGTTAATATTACCGTTTACGCGAAGCCGTGCATATTCCATCAGTGATGGTCTTGTTTGATCGTGTCAGCCTCACTTTTTAGTTCCTCTGACCCCCTTCTGAAAAACGCATATCCAAAAGCTTGTTTATAACCAAGTATTGTGTAAGGTTTAAAAGTGTGTTTCACCTTCTAACTGGAAATGCAAGCTTTTCTTTGGGGCATGCATCTCTAGCCTAGCCTAACATACTTTTAGCTAGCTGTTTTGTTGGTGATCATAAACTACAAAAAAATTCCAAATGAGATGCATGTCCAAAGAATGCTCCTAAAATGCAAACAATATTGACATATAAAAAATTGGAAAATGTTAGATTTGTCATGAGGTCTAGCTTGAAATATCCACACACTATTTAAATGACCCATATCAAATTTAAAATATTGTTAGGTGCCTATTGTTATAAAAGCAGAATATGAGTATGCGTGTAAACATTGCTGGAAGAAGCACAAAGTTATAAAGTAGAGTGAATAGATTGTGAAGCATGTTTAGAAGTTATTTAGTTAAATCCCATTTAAGCCCATGGCTGTGGGAAATTGGTTAAAGAATGCACCAAACATTCTTGGTGAAAGCTTTGCATAAAACTGAAGCTGCACCATTGATTTTCCAATACTCACAACTATTCACAGGTTATCTTCTCAGGGCCAGCTGCGTAAATGAATGCAAAGCGTTTCACCTGGTCTATGTGTGTCAGTGTTGAGCGTGGAAGCCCAGTCCTTTGAACGTCATCTCTGTGGGCCCACTAATTGAGCCAGATCAATTCACAGAGACACTGAGCAGGTTGGCACAGTTGCCACATCAAAGAGATTCTAATAACTGCACACTGTGGCCATTACCAGACCTGAAAAAGCTATATTTATGTTTGCTTCAAAGGAAGCATGGCAGCATTGAACATACTGAGAATGCAAGCCTTTACTATTCTTTATTAAGCCTACAATTTAGACACAAGGCCATTTTGGAGCAATTTGGGAACAGAGTGGGCACTATTTATACACATATAAATACAACCACTGCAAATTGTACTTTAATTAGGCCCATTTTTGCAGCAAGACTGGAAACAAATAAAAAAAAAATACAAAAAAAAGCCTAATGACAGACTGATATTCTTAACAAAAAAATGATTCCCAAATGACTCCTCAGTATCTGTGCCATCTTTCATGTAACAGCAGTCATATACTACTCTGTATTAGTGCTGGAATGTTAGTGTTTTTCCCCTTAGTATACACTGGTTCCAGACCTACAAATCCAGCAGGTATCAAGAAACACAATGTAGGGCACACTAACATAACATGGTGGTACTGAGTGGAAGTAAAACAACATGCTTCAAGACCCACACAATACATTATGATACATAAATTATGAAATTAAATCAAGTTTTTTTTTGTACAGTAAGAATTCATATTTACATTATTTAGGTAAATAAATAATGTTCTCTAACCCAATTGCAGCAGAGAGTCCATCCAAAGTCTGCAGGGAACCACAATCAGGAGTAATACCACAGGCTATCGGACCAACAAGGAGTCTGGCTCTGAGGCATGAACAAATCTGGTGAGCCCTAAAGATCTCAGTCTTTCTATTTAGTTTTCTTTGGCATAGGGGCTGTATTTCAGCATGAACAAGAAGCATGTGTAAGAACTGGTATCAGCATCAGGTGAGTAGAGATGAGCCAATGTGAGTATACGGGTATGTGTTTGTAGTACTACTCAGTCTCAGTAGTAGGCGTATACAGCTTTAGTAAGCCCCGAGGGGAACACATGTATCAGTCACCACCTACTCTGCTTAAAGCAAGGCTTTGTTACACAGTACTCAAGTGAGTTTCTAACATTATTTATGCTTTCATTTACACAGCTGGCTGCTGGTTTGGAAACATAAAAATGCAGTAGGTGGGAGAGGACTCCCCACCATCTATCTGTGTATCTCTTTCTCAGGGACCTCTCTGCCTGGTAAGTTTGTAACTTTGTTCATTAGTGCTGGTCTATGTCCTGCTGTACTGAGGGGACATTATGTCAGACAGGGCTCTCACCATCCAGCACTTTCTGCAGTTTCTCACTTTTTGTCTATCTCTTAATTCCATTATTCTCATAATCTTTCCTACCTTTTTTGGTTGCTTTTTTTCCTTTTTACTTGAGCTCTTATTGATTTCTACTTAGTCTCTATTTCTCATTTTCTCTCATGCTCGCAGCTCAGCACGTCTCCGCACTGCTCTGCAAAATAATTTCCCACATGCAGTGCTCCCGTGGATGATTGAAGCGTAATTAGACGGCAGAGACAGTGGAAGCCAACAGAGGTGCTTGGGAGCCACTGCTTGTCAGATGGTCCGTCTCACTCTCACTGGCTTTGCCCTTCAAAAGTATCACTTCTGCAGGTAGAAACAGGGAGGGGGATGGTGTGCTGAGCCACAGCAGCGCTAACTATAGTTTAAAAAATATATATACATTTGCAAGTGGTTGTACCATTTTTTTATGAGTCATATTATCTCCCTGCACTGCATATTTCAGCAGGTATCAACATATTTCTTCACACACATCATTCTATTTTAGGCCCATTAAAAAAACACTCAAAACACTAAAAATCATCATTGAAAAAAGTTTATAAGCTCATTTAAACTGTCAGACATTTTCAATAAATCAGCAGAAATACACAAAGTTAGAGAACTTAATTATTTTAAAGTGGACATATGCAAATTTCAGCAGTATACTTTTTATTCTGGGACTCCACACGAGTAGCTCTGCATGATTCATAGTTTAAAAAAATTATTATTTTTTTAAATTTCATACTGGCAGCCCCTCAGCTGAGCCTCTGCTTGAAACAGACAAGATTAGCCTTGGCCTCTTTAAGGCCCTTCCTAAAAGCAAACTTTCTCCTGATTGGCTAGTGTTGTGGGACCCTGCCAAGGGGCAGCACTCTGTGCTTGTGAGCACCAGCTCATCTACTACTCCCTCCTAGGTAACATAACATACAATAAGCAGCAACATCTGGAGAGATTACAGCTAGAATTCTCTGTTTGATATGTCACTGTGGATTTAGTGTTAATCTTAATTAATTAAGCTGTGTACAAAAATGTATCTTTACATATACTCTCATTAGTAAGTCTACATGTGTGGAATATATGTGAAACCAAGTGGAAGCTGAATGGTATCAGGACTAGAGATGGACCGACTGACCGGCCGATTTCCAGCAGTCTCAGCCTGGACTGGTGACCAGCCAGTCAGCCTCATGTATGTCCGATTACCAGCTGGTCCGTTTCATGCGTGCACAACATGTACACACTCATGGCCACACGCCAGAATGTCATTGTTTCTTGGATTTATAATGTACATAATATTTATTAATGCAATTTGAACTATTCTCTTGCATAATCGCAGTCTTTTTTTCAACTCTTCTACTTTTTTGATCACTGTTGTATATATAAAAATTTTACACCATCTAACAGTATAAGGCCACTATGTGCCTGTGGCACTTTTACTTCAACTATGTTGTTTATTTATTGTAGACAGTACTATTTTTATTCTTTATGCTGTTGCTGTAACACCATAATTTCCCTTGTGGGATCAATAAAGTATCTATCTATCTATCTATCAGCATAGAGGCTCTTCACTGTGAGTGAAGACACAAAGTTTGTTAAAGTAAACTGCGGGAGGACCAAACATTCATAATAAGAAACTTAATCAGATACTTAAATCACTCTCACCCAGCTCAACATGGACATTTTAAAGAAGCTAGTAAAGGAAAAGGGGTTAAAGCTAAAGCTATCCAGAGCTCAGAGCCACCCACAAGCCAGCAGCCTCGGGACGAGCAAAGGATCAAAGCAGTTAAGAGGAAAATTATGGAGACGAGTGAAAAAGAGAAACGGGTTGATGTCCTGTTATCTGGTGAGATTATAAATATACTGGAAAATTATAAAGTACCTGACATTTGTTTTGTTCTATAAATCTGGTGCACCTGCTTTTGTTTGGTAAAGGTGGGTGTACAGCAACTCATTTTCAGTTAATTATTTGTAGCTCTTTCCAGCAGTGGAGTGCTTTACTCTCGGTTGTTTCAGTAAGAGAAGATCCTGTAACTTACTGCAGTTTGGGGGAAACTGGAAAGTCTAATAAGTCTTTTATTATGAAAATAATATTTTGAATTGAAGAAAAGTTGGATTTTTGTTTGTATATGCCGTCAGTTGTAGTTCTTAGAAAGAAAACTGGAATCTGCAAAAATCTGTATCAGCAGGTCACCCTTAGAGAAAAAAACGGGTCAAGAAAATTGCCAATCACAACCCACCATTGTAACCACTAAAATCTGATTTTGCGGTCACCGGAAAAACTATGTAAAGCCTCCTTTTATTGTTGGTTATTGCTATAATACATACCTAATACATGCCTAATACTATTTAATTAGACTGTTTTGTACACATTTTATACATGTTTACCAGAGTCTAGTTTGCCCTTGTGGGTGTGTTGTGCTTTATGACTGTTAAAAAAAGTGAAAAAAAAAAAAAAAATGGTAGAAACTGACCATTCAAAGTGATGTGAAGTCTATTTTTTTATGTCTCTCAAGGATTATTTTTACATGGGTTTAACTCATTATTTGAAACTTTTACCTTTTTTAATATGGACATCTGGCAGTGTATCATTGTAAACACTATACAGTATGACCAACTCAAATGGAAGATACCTCGCACAAGATAAACACGCCAGCAGTATGGGGGGATCAACAAAATGCTAAGGTGCTTATCTTACACTTCCAGGGAGATGAACATTGGTGAGAAAAGAAAGCGACATTTGTAGGGAAATCAGTACTAAACCTACAGGTTATGGTTATGTCTGTTTTACACTTACGTGCTGACAAGCATCCTTCAGATGCATAAAATCTGAAGCATAGCAGGCAAAAACTATGTAAGGAAATGAGCTGCTGTGAGTGACTATAATCATAAGGATGTCTCAGTTGATGGCAGCTTCAGAGGGAAAAGTGCTGATCACCACACTGACACCATATGTTTTGTGAACAAATGCTGAGGTGGATGTCAGAGGGGAAATGGCATTGCATTCAAGGTGGCGAACAGCGAGGTGAATGATGCTGCTGAGTGAGCACCTGTATCCCCAAAGTCTTTCCAATTATGCTGCTGTATACACAATACACCGTATTCCAGCTACATTTTCTCCGGATTTAACCCGTACTGGGGGGAAGGCTGGCCTCGCTAGGCTAGCTGTTGTAAGTAACCAACTGTGAGAGCACTGTCAGTCCCTTTGATTATCGTACAGAGGCCACCCTGTGTTGAGCTGAATGGTGGAGTCCTGGGTGTCAGCGGAGCAGAGACGTCACAGAAGTCACCTTTAAAAGATAATAAGAAGACTGCTGACTGACTGCAGACCACCCATAGAGGGATCCGTGCATTTCACATGAATATAAATGTGATATTGACAGAAAATCTTCCCCAGGAGAGAGAAAGAAAAAGACAGCAGAGGAGACAGAGCAAGCGAAAGGGAGTGAAAGTGAGAATACATGAGAGAGAGCGAGCAGGAGGGCTGAACACTCCGGTTCGTTTCACACCGTTAAACCATCTGAAGCATTCGCTAGTGACTACTGGTTGATGGGCCGGTGTGTGCACTGTGTTATCATAAACATTTGGGATTCACTTCATGGAGGCACTTTAATGATGCTTTTAGCATAATTTCCCCACTGTAATGTGAAGGGCAAGCAGCGCCTTTCTGTCTGCCGGCAGCTTCTGCGAACCTTATAAATATTGGCTATTAAGCAAGGGTAAGGATGGAGACACTATTCACAAAGTCTTCATCCCCACTATTTAAATCAGGGCATCTGTGAAAATTCTCTAACATCAACACCATTGGTTAGTTTGACACTTTAGTAAATGCAGGCACAGTTCATTGTATACTATTCTGAAGTAATTAAAGTATGCATGCATGGATATTTGTATCAGAAGATTACTGGTAAGATCCCAAGTTCATATAAGTAATAACTATAGAAAGGTGGGTGAACATTGTTAGACTCCATAGGGTGTTAGAGTTGTTTTTTCTAATTCTAGGTTGTCCACACAGAGGAAAGAGTAAAAAAAAAAAACAAAGAAAAAAGAAAAAGGAAATACAAAAAGGACAGCTTTGTTTTCATCTGGGCTGTTATCAGCAGAAGCCGACTGGAGCGAGAATAGGGAGGGATGATTTCCATAAAGACTGGCTGTTGTCTGAAAGCAAGCAGCTGTCAGCCGGAATTACCTCTCCGACACAGACACCACAATCGAGGGCGCCCTTCCCATAATTCAGTCTGATTGGCTCAAGGGGAAAATGGCAGCCTGTGGAGAGTGAGGCGAGCGGCTGGTTGACAGGTTTGCATCTGCGAAGCTAGACGCAGCGTTTACCTGTTATCATTCTGTCTGCTCGACGTGTCAGTTTTCTCGGTTCGGAAAGCTACCTGAACAAAGTGGCACAGAGAATAGAGTCTATGGTGCTAGGAGGCAAGTGTGTGCCTACACCCCATTTTACACACATGCATTTCACACATGCAAACTCAACCTACTGAATCTTGTTAAGGTCTCCCGTAAATGACTGTTAATACACTATGCTAAGATTTACCAGATTTTGCTATTTTATTAAATACATGGATTGTACATTCTAATATATATAAAAGGCACTATGCCTATATAAATGTTTTAATACTAGTTTAAAATTTAGAACATGGTCAGGTACAATGCTAAAAGTGCACTTTATTATCACATCGCATCATTAAATCTCTGTAAATCTCTGCACAGAAGCATCCGTTATGTTGAAAACATATAACAAACGTTATTATATTAAGCAGTCATATGTGCCTGCCACTACCAAAAAATAAGAAAATAAAGTGAATCTTATTTACCTTTTTGCAAAGAGTACAATACAGTATCGTGCAAAAGTCTTTAGCCACCCATCACTCTTTATAGTTTGCTTCCAAGGAGCCACATTTTCATGCAATTTTTTAAAGTGGTCTTTAGCAATAGTTCTCCAGGCTTTCTGAGTCAACATTGCAACATGGATTTATAGCTAAGGCATTCGTCTCGGGCTGAAGCAGCCAGCTGATTGGTTGTATTGTATGTCTTGTCTTCTTCTCTCACAGGTTTAGGAGTGTCATTGTCAGAGAACTGAAGTTGGGATCTGCAGAGGGCAGACTGCCAGGGCTTTGGGCCAAGGGGGGGCATTGGCAGCTCATTGTGCAGAAGACAAACTGAACATGAGGTGTAAATAAATAAATTAAATAATCCAATAGTATATCCAAATACGGTACTGTGCAAAAGTCTTGAGCCACCCCTAATTTCTTTACATTTTGCTTCCAAGCAGCCAGACTTTCTTGTAATTTTTAAAGTGGTCTTGAGCAATAGTTCTCCAGGCTTTCTGAAGGTCTTTCAAAGTTTTTCTTTGGACATCGGCTGCTTTTTCACTCATTTTCAGTCCAGTCCTTGTATCTGACCATTTTAAGAGGAATGTTTTTCTGTTTTTAAGCCCTTAACACTGACCTATGAATCATTCAAGCATAAAAACGGCACATAACTCGAAGGATGAACCAGTGTTGTGTCTACACATAACCAGCCTAGTTGTTTCCACTACTTTGAGCCTTTACCCTAAGCTAGGCTAATCACCTCCTGGCTCTAACTTCACATTTACACACAAACAAGAGAGGTTTTTTTTTTTTTTTTTTTTAGATGTAACATTTAGATGCAAGTGAAATTAAAACTCACTTATAATTAGATAAATGAATGTATCTGTGATCATGGAAGCCCATTTTATAAAATTACACACAAAAATGTGTATTTCAGTGAATGTTTAGTGGAGCCAAACATACACGTAACCATATAGTATATACAAGCACACACACTGTCAAATTCTTGCACAAAAATTGCACAGAAATCTGCAACAGACACACCATACTCCACACCAATGCTAAGTGCTCTTATCTGTGACTTATGTAGAGGTGAGTGACAGGAAGGGAGGCACAGGGGGGAAGTGTCCTTTAGGTGTCTTAATTATGGCTCCTCTCCTCCCTCTCACTGTCACCATCCCCAGGGGAGGGCAAAACAAAAGGAAGGTAACGTTTCATCTCTGCTGCCTTGGTATTTCAAATTCCAAGGGGAGTAAGAGGAGAGAGACAGCAAGCTGTTACATTGGTGGAAGAGGAGGAAACCAAGTGATGCTTCCCTTTTCCCTCTGTTTCTTCCCTGGTTTGCAGCTGTGTTTAAAATAAGGCACCTTAATAAAAGCGCTTTAATGGCGTCAAGGCAGGAAAAAAGGTGCAACTTGATTACTGTGACAGTTTTATTTAATGAGCTCAAAGCCTCTGGCTCTGACTTGTGATTCGTTTATTACTTTGTTGTGGAGTGACAAAATGGAGCGGAGGGAGTGAGAGAACGAGGCTGGATGTTCTTATTGTGGAAGTCGTCTGTGGCCTTAGCAATCGTCTTTGTGATTTACATCCTCATCAGTGCTCACCTGCATTTTCATCCAGTCCCACCAGGGTAATGCTACTCGGCATGACAGAATTTGGGGGGGGGGGTCTGAGACACCTTGACAGGTAGGCAGACACAAAGATAACATGCTGTTAATTATTGATGGAGAAAAAACTGCACTCATTGGATGTCTCGCAGGGCAACACATGCTGGATGTGAATACAAATGTGTTTATGAACGTGCATGTATGCGTTCGCAGAAGAAAAAACAATGATGAGAGAAAGCAGCATTAAGCAAAAGAAACGGTAAGGCGGTGGAAGTGCTAGAGGAGGAGTCGACAGAGTGATGGTAGTGATACCTGGCAAAGACACAGAGAGATACAGCGGGAGTCTATAAAAGCAAACTACTACTTAATGTCCCTCACAAGTGTGATAAAAGCATATAGCTGCAGCACAGAGTGCTGGTCTTACCATTTGTGTGAACAGGACAAGGGAGCATTCAAAAATCATATTTATTTATACACAAATGCTAATAGAAAATGATTTTGAGAATGTGCCCACACACACATGCAAGCAAAGATTTCTATAAAGGTCAGCTTTTTTGTTTTGGGACCTCTCTCATGAAAATATTGACTGAGAAAAGGGGAGAAATGCAAAGAGTGGTGGTAAAATGAGACGGACAAAGAGCATGGCTTCCTATCAGTATTCTGAGAGCTTGCCCTCTTATAAATATTGGAAGAAGGACACTGGTGGGGAAAGGAAACGGGCAAATGGCGCATTTGAGAAATGGCACACCTGAGCACCACACGGAATATCATCTCCTCCTGTCAGATCTCATCCCATTTGATCAAAATAATTGCCACCTTCATCGTTACCATCAATTCTGTCATCTTCACTGGAGGTATTGCCATTCTCCATCTCATCAGGCCTTCTTCGGCTTCAAGGGGGAGATTTTTGGATTGGATCAAATGCATACCATCTCGTCTGAGAAAATCACTCAAGGTGTACCCTCATATAGTCATCAGCATATTTATTGTTTCAGCGCTACTGACATTTTCTTCACCTATTTAGATATTCTGACATTAACAAATCTTTGACTGGTACAAGAATAGCCTTGTTTAGTCAGGCAGACTTGTCTGTCATAGATGCCCTGCTGTGCCTTCTAATATGGTGACTCTCAGTGCAGTCAACGGGGAAATGAAGAAAATTAGAAAATAAAAATGAGAGAAGAACAGTATGATCACTGCCTGAGGGTTGCCATACACCAAACAATATCCCTGCATGTCCTGGTAAAACAGTTTTTCTGTCAGATAGCCAAATGTGTAGCAATAAATATTCAACCACAATGTTAGCACAAGTTAAAAGACTGTATTGAAAATTGGTGAGTAAGATGATACCCTGGCATTGTGTAGTTTCCTCTAAGCTACACCTCTCCACATATGTCTATCAACCTGACTCCATTGTACAACTCACTGGGGCCCTTTTGTACTACTCAAACAGCTTGTCTCATCTGCTTCCACTTTAGCAGGCTAATAACACTCGACAACATAGCACAAGCGACTAGTCAAACCACAGTTAGAGAGGGGCCAGCTCACTAACTGGCAAACGCGAGTGCCATGGAACACTGTAACGTAGCACACAAGCAGACTCTCACACACAACACAAAAAAACCCACATAACCACAGGAAACAAGTGACCCACGCTTGTATGAATCTTGTCTGAGACTCCAGCGTGAGCATCAGTAAGATAAAGCGGACCCACATGCATCACAGTCACTTCCCAGATTGTCATCTAACGATACTCAAATGCAGTTTGCAGCCCACATTTAAGAGTCTTCCTATATTGAAGAGAACAAATTTGACATGGAACAGCAATATTGTGGCAAATTGCTTCCAATAAAAATGTGTTTATGGTCAAAGCCAGTTTGTGTGTTAGAGCTTTCAGATCCACGAAGACCTATTAAGTGTGTTAAATGTATAGTACTAAACACCTGGAAGGAGCTGAATGAGCAAAAAGGTGCTAATGATAATGCATGAGGAAGTGAAGATGCTAACTTGTTTTTAAACACTCCTTACCTTGGCCATTTGGGCCTGCACCCCAGTGGCTTTGAGAGATGACACGGCCTTCTGTGCTGCAGCTGGGCTGTCGAAATCCACAAAGCCATATCCTGGAGAGAGAAAAGAAGAGAGGAAGAGACGGGCAGAAGAGAGAAGAGAAAAAGAAAAGACATTAGTTAAGAAAAAAATTAAGGCAGATGACTAACAAGGAGAGTGACAGGCACTTGGTAATTGTAGCAGTAATAGGTTGGTAACATGACTACAGAGGCTGCCAGTTCTCATATCTAGTGAGCACTACATTGTTTGATAATTAGCGACACTGACGTTCATAGGGGGATGCTATGCATCTTAATTAGTAGCATGGATGAGCGATTTAGTAATAACAAAACCCGGCACCCTGCCCACCTCCACGTCCACACATACACAGTCTGATATACTGCATGCATGTGCAAACACACAGATACACACACCCCCGCTGCAAACACACACAAATAAAACCACACTGACTATCGTAAGAATAAGGGGCATCACTGTTTGTCATAGTTTTTTGTTTAATGACAAGCCATATGCATTAATTTCATTAAGTAGGTTAATTAATGTAATGGTTATTTATGAAAAGCTTGTGATTTAAAATCAATGATTAAAGGATATCACACACTCTACACACTCACACACGCAGAAATGTGTCAATTAATTCTTCAAAACGTCATGTTTCACTTGTTCAGCCTTTTGATTTCTGGAGATTGAAGCTGGCTGGCCCACATCGTGTTCCTCAACACCCGGCATATTAACACAACCCCATTTCACAGCCTCCATAATCCTCTCCCCGGTAACAAATCTCTCAAAGGTTGACAGCATACCAAAGCTGCTGCCATTTCTCTCTCTCTCTTTCTTCAACTCCATCTCTCTTACATACACATAAAGACACATTATTTCTTACAATTTTGCCTTTCTGTTCATCTTCTTACAGTTTTCCTCTGTCCTTTTCTGTCTCCAACACACTTTCTGTCTCGTGTGCATATTTTTCCTGACATTAACAGCCACAAGCCCCCATCTGGAAATTCATCAGCGGAAGAAAGCGGGGGGAATGAAATCTGTGGCTGTGATTTATGAGTTATTGTGATCCCGACGTTCTCTGGGATGTATCGGCGACGGGGGTCACGTCTGTGTTAATTAAAATTTGGTGGCGGATTAAAAGCAGTCAATGGTGCCCTCTGATCCACTGTTTCAGAAGGAAAGTGTAATTAGAAAAGGATAATGGGTGTGTGGAAGAGGTGGGGTGTGTGGAAGAGGTGGGGACTTGCCATTGCGGTTACCCCATCAACTTACCATCGATCATACAATCACACATGTTCTTTACTGTAACGCCTTATTTTCTAACCCCTGTGTGCAGCTTTATGCAAACATCTCACTCTCTCTCTTGGTCATTCGAGGTGTGTGTCTGTGCGTTCGGGTGGTGGTGACGAGGTAAAGGTTGGGGTCATTTTCCTGTCGGATAGCGGTGAAGCAGTGTGGAGTAATGTGAAAATCATAACCTGTGGTGGAAGAGAAATCGAGCACGAGGACTGATTAATGGCCAGCTGTTGGAGCGGGGCTGCGTTTAATTGTGGAAATATGAAGAGCCAGAATGAAACGTCCACAGGCAATATTAAGAGAAACCAGTCATTTTCATAAAAATAAATGCAATCAAGGACTATTTTCTAAGTAGCTGCAGTGCACTCAACCATTGTTATATAGTAAACGTATAATTTCGAAATTTTAATCGGTATTTAAAGAGAGCCTGACTGAGCATTAAAAATGGATTTAATTGATGGTTTGGTTTAACCAATTACAGAAAAAAAAAAAAAAACTTTCTACCTCATCTTCAACGATATCTATCCCTGCGGATATTTGTATTGGCCTGAATAAGTGATATCTATCTGACATATCCGCCACCTCCCACTTCCAGTGGAGATTAAATTAGTATATGCTGTGGTGAAACTGACATTAATGTGTATTTTCTGACACTGCAAACAACATCAATGTGTCTTGATGTATCTGCACACTGTACTATACCATATACAGCTCTGGAAGAAATTAAGAGACCACTGCAAAATTATCAGTTTCTCTGATTTTGCTATTTATAGGTATATGTTTGAGTAAAATGAACCTTTTTGTTTTATTCTATAAACTACTGACAACATAACTCCTAAATTCCAAATATAAATATTTTCATTTAGAGCATTTATTTGCAGAAAATTAAAAATGGTCAAAATACCAAAAAAAGGTCCAGTGTTTTCAGACCTCAAATAATGCAAAAAAACTAAGTTCATATTCATTTTTAAACAACACATTACTAATCACATTACTTACATTACTTGATTCATGCGTCCTTCGCAAAGACGAATGTGCCCGACTCCAGCCTTACTGAAGCATACCCAGATCATCACCGATCCTCCACCAAATTTCACAGTGGGTGCGAGACATTGTGGCTTGTAGGCCTCTCCAGGTCTCACCAGGTGTTGGACAAAGTTGGAAATTAGACTCATCAGAGAAGATGACTTTACTCCAGTCCACTATGGTCCAATCCTTATGGTCTTTTGCCAACTTCAGTCTGGCTCTTCGCATGAATCAAGCCACGTACAAGGTTATCCTGGAAGAAAACTTGCTGCCTTCTGCTCTGACAATGTTCCCCAACTCTGAGGATTGGTTTTTCCAGCAGGACAATGCTCCATGGCACACAGCTAGGTCGATCAAGGTGTGGATGAAGGACCACCAGATCAAGACCTTGTCATGGCCAGCCCAATCTCCAGACCTGAACCCCATTGAAAACCTCTGGAATGTGATCAAGAGGAAGATGGATGGTCACAAGCCATCAAACAAAGCTGAGCTGCTTGAATTCTTGCACCAGGAATGGCATAAAGTCAC
>VUQI01030727.1:0-10086 GCA_015106735.1 Paratilapia polleni
CACGCCACCACTGGACTCTAGAGCAGTGGAGACGTGTTCTCTGGAGTGACGAATCACGCTTCTCCATCTGGCAATCTGATGGATGAGTCTGGGTTTGGCGGTTGCCAGGAGAACAGTACTTGTCTGACTGCACTGTGCCAAGTGTAAAGTTTGGCGGAGGGGGGATTATGGTGTGGGGTTGTTTTTCAGGAGTTGGGCTCGGCCCCTTAGTTCCAGTGAAAAGAACTCTTCATGCTTCCGCATACCAAGACATTTTGGACAATTTCATGCTCCCAACTTTGTGGGAACAATTTGGGGATGGCCCATTCCTGTTCCAACATGACTGCGCACCAGTGCACAAAGCAAGGTCCAGAAAGACATGGATGAGCGAGTTTGGTGTGGAAGAATTTGACTGGCCTGCACAGAGTCCTGACCTCAGCCTGACAGAACACCTTTGGGATAAATTAGAGCAGAGACTGTGAGCCAGGCCTTCCTGTCCAACATCTGTGTCTGACCTCACAAATGCGCTTCTGGAAGCATGGTCAAAAATTCCCATAAACACAAAAGGAAAGCCTTCCCAGAAGAGTTGAAGGTGTTATAGCTGCAAAGGGTGGGCCGACATCATATTAAACCCTATGGATTAAGAATGGGATGTCACTCAAGTTCATATTTGTGTGAAGGCAGACGAGCAAATACTTTTGGCAGCATAGTGTATATATGAGACCTGGACCACCACCTAAGCTTCAGGAAAGTTGCTTTGCTGCATCTGTATATCATATGGATGTTGTGTTGGCTTAGCCATGCTTAAAATTTAATCCTGTTCTTTAGAAGCATGTTTCTTAGAAAGCAGACACCTCACAGAGTGCTTGAATAAATGGTAAATAAATTATATGAAGATGGTTGACATCCTAACATATGCATTACATAAATAAATTATTTGATTATGTTTAAGGAAGTACAACATGTTCTCAACCCAACCGCATCTCCAAATTACATATGGTATCCACTGGAGTCCGTGCCTTGATGCATCAGCAATATTGTACACCTAGCAATAATGGTCCATACTCCAAAACTGTTGTCGCATTCAGGATTCACACTGATTAAGCATTTCATCATATCTTGTATATGCAGTTGCTAGCTTGATGTACCCCTCCTTTCAGAGGCTCGATGGGTAGGGATGGAACAAGTTAGAAGTTTGTCAGACAGGAGACGATAGTTTGCATCTGTTTTGGGAGCTTTGTTTTTAAACTTTGTTTTGCTTGGTTTTCACTTTCTAATTTATTTCATTTTCACTTTACTTTTGTTTTTACTTGTTACTAATTAAGACTAAAAAGTATTTGGTGAGGTTTAAACACTGAAAACATACTTGGTTAGGCATAGGAAAGATTGTGGTTTTGGTTACAATACATCTCTTCACAGCTAGATCTACATGTTGAAACATTACTCCTACTCAGTGTGTTTAAATGTGACACCAAGGGGTCCTTTTCAAGCATTGATGTGAGCATATCAGACCTGTCTGACTTTTCTCTAAACCTGGTACGTCAGACACAATTTGCCAAAGCAACGTATTTGACAGCATGGCAATGAGAATGGGCTGGCCAGTACCTAATAATAATATGTGGAATAAATTAAAATAAATGCTAAATAAACTTTGGCTGCTCAAATCTTTATAAATATTAAATTATAACTGACTCATCATATTCAAATAACATGCCCATATATCCTCAAGTAACGATTCCTTCACACACTGGTGTAATGGCGAAGAATAATGTAACAAATAATGTAACTACTTTGTCGACTGTTGTTCATCTGACCAGTATGTGTGTGGATTATGGGAGAAACTTAATTGAATCCATAAATGAATACAACTGGTTTGAGCTAATCGGTTGTAGAACAGATTAATTTTTATATAAAAAAAAAAGAGATGGATGAATCTGCATACCATAAGTTGTTCATCTGACAAAAAATATTTTTAGAGAATGACACTGTATTATCATTTAAAATGTATAGCGTCTAACCTCTTACGATGTTGCATAGAAGTGAATCTTAACAGACCTGCTGCTCTGTTGTTACAATTACAACAAGCAGTGTAAGTGTGTCATTTGTGAAAACAGATTGGACAGACAGTAGGTGTAACAGTATCCTTTGCCCTTTTTTCCCTCAATTTACAAGTGCCTACTCTCCCACACACAGTCAAGGTCAATTGAGTTCTCCAGTCTGTTATCAGTGTGTTTTTTGATGAAATACTGCAGATAACAGAGTAAGTCTAGTCAGAAAAGATGGAAGGAAACAGGAGATCAAGAGAAGCTGGTTTTCTTCACATAGCAACAGATTAATTTCTAACCTTTAAAGCCCCAATCTGGCATTGATTAAACTCATCTCTGTTTATCAAAATTAGTATTTCTACAGTTTTTTTTCCTTCTTTTTTTCCATGACAATAATCCCTTCATGTCTTAATATGACTATGGGTATGTAAACTAGCCCAAAAGTTGTCTTAAAAGACCAAGAGTAAACACACAGTACAGTCCATACTGTCAAAGTATGTTTCTGTTAAGCAGGAGAGAAAAAATCAGGACCTTTTTTTGTAAATCAGGAAAATCGGGAACACAGAGAGAGCAAGCCTGGGAAGAGGAAAAAGTCAAAAGGCATCATAAAATCTGCAGTGACTGAAACCCAATGAACGACTAGATTTGAACTGTTAAAACCAGCTGCCATCACAATGATGGATTAACACTTGCAGTAGTAAGATAAGTTGTTGTGAAGTCAAGTAACATTATCTTTACTTTACCTGTCCCTCTGTATATGTGCTCTGCTTCACACCAGGAACGTCTGTTTCACCATGATACACACGATGGGAACAGAAATGAAGCAAAGGAGACACACACAAACACAAATTGTCGGTGAAACATGGCAGAGAAGAGGAGCAAAACAGGAGTAAAGACTTTTACTGAGCTGAAATGAATCAGGTGCACATAGATAATTTTAGTTTGAGACTTGACTAGGTTGAAAAACTAATATTTTTAATTTTAGATAAATGTTGTTACTGATTGCTAGCTCTGAAAAGTTAGCCCCACCACCAAAGTTGACTAGACTGGTTCTGCTAATTTCAGTCACTGAACCCCCTTCTGGGGCATTTTTAATGAAATTATGTGACAAATGTGCAGCAGAAGAAGTCTGTGCTTCAGTTTTTATGAATGGATGAAATGTTTTATTTTCTTAATGTACACTAATTAGCAGGTGCACTGCTGATTGCTGATAACTTAGCACTCCACCCTCTGGTCTAAATATGGTCACTTCTGGCTCCAAAAAAATTATGGTGTGATAAAGCTACTAATCTATAGTCCTCCTACATGCACACAGTAGTGGAGAACACATTGACATATTTTATTTAACTAAAGTGACCAATAACATAAGTGAAAAGTACTTTGCTATAAATTATAGCCCTGAATTGAAAATATTACTTAAGAAAAGTATGCATTATCATGAAAAAGTATTAAATTTAAAAGTAGTGAATACAAAAAAATGCCCCCTGTGATAGTGATGCTATTATATGGTATATGATAGCATTAGATTATTACGTATGCATTTATTTAAGTTACTAGAGACCTGTTAAGAATGTACTCTGCTGCTCGCCCCAAAGTTAGCTGGGATAGGCTCCAGCCTCCCTGCAACCCTGAATTGGATAAGCAGTTAAAAAAAAAAAAAAAAAATGAATGGAATAATGTAAGGATTTTACTGTTGCTGTTGAGGTAATGATGATTATTAACTTTTTACACAGAACTACATATAATGATTGTTATCATCACAATCGCTTCGCTATTTTTTTTTTAAAACTGATTAATAGTTTAGTTTTTAAGTGCTCTGACAATAGTAGGAAATCCCATTATAGGTTATAATCAAAGATGTGCAGATCTAAGGGCTTTATAGTGTAATCAGAAAGAAGACTGAGGCTCCATCAGAGCTGAAGTGAACCAGAAGCAGGACTGACTTCTCTTTCAAAGGCACTCACTCTTTGAATGCAAAAAGAACAGGAGTTCGTTTTTGGTAGTCCACTTTTGGGTCCACTTTAAGAGGACTAAGCTTTGTTCTTCTATATGCTTTTATGTCCATATGCTAAAACACCATTATAAACAGTCTATGCTTCTAACACACTCAGCTGCACTCAAAGTGATTACCATTCTGGTGGATTCATTGATATGCTGGTAAATTTTACAATAAAGTAAATATTGATCTGGAATGTGATTTAAACTGTGTGGGTTTGATGAGCAATAAAATACAAAGAAATAGTTAAATTGTATTTATTTTTTATTTTTTTTCAACGAGCCATTCCAGCTGAGTGGCTCTGGGACACGGTTCTTGATAGCTGTCTTCAAGATGTAGCTGCTTGCATCACATATGAGAAATAATTAGAGCCAAACTGACAGACTTTGTAAGGCACTGACTAGAGTGAATACTGAGCTTAGGATGACATCCATTTCATATCTGAAGTACACCCCACACATTAGTTAAAATTTCACTGGAAGCTTTGAACAGATGATAAAGTAATAGGGGCCAATAAGGCTTATTGTGATGTGACTATACAACTGAATCTGATGTTTTTTACACTACAGTAATTTTGAGCTCCAATTTTTGTATGTAGTAAGAAAAACAAATAATCAGATAGTTGTCTGCTCTTTTACGTCCACCACAAACCCCCCCACACACCAACATAAACTGTAATCAGAACCTGGCTCAGTTGATGGATCATCACTAAAAAGTACCAACAACACTTTGACCAACCTCAATCTAATGAGGTCTTTTCCCGTCAAGGCGAGCTTATGTGACTAGCCCCAAGTTACAAGCAATAAAAGAAATGTCTCTCTTTTTTATTACATCTCCCAATCGTGAACAATGGAACGTTTGCCTCTGAGCCATTTATTCAGCTCTGATGTATGATTAGCACAGGGCAGATCAATACCATGTTGGATGATCTTAAAGGGAAAGTACCATGATTTCCCCTCTGTCAAAGGGCCAAGCGCTGATATTTGTCTGTCAGCAGTGACATGCTATCTCTGGCAGGGGCACTGGGGCCAAAACACAGGTATTGATCCTGTCAACATTGATGGCCCTAATGGTATGGAGGACTAGGGAAACTGCCTGTCACTGGAGATGTAATGCACTGTATGGAACAGCCTCCTGCGCCACAGAACGAACATGATGCTTATCTCTTTATAGTGAATTATACTGAAGATCCAGAGTGAACACTTTGCACAATAAATAAAATAAGTAAGATTAACTTGAAATTAACCTGTTTTCTGGCAAATATCCCTATACAAGCGAGTGCTCTCTTCCATTGTTGCGATTTGATTTGCTTGTATGTACGTAAACAGTGTGGGGAATAAAAGATGATTAAGCTTTTTATTAGCTCTTTAAACTTCATCTGCGTAAACAAGAGCCAGCGCACCGAATGGAAAGTCTTTAACCTGATATCCGTTATTTGCTTTTTGGATAGGCTGACGACACCAGAAGTCCTCCAAAAAAAATGGCCAGTGTCCACAAAGCTATCTCAACACACCAGCCCATGTGTTCCCAGATTGCACTGAAATACTGTATTGTAATTTATGTTGTGTACTAGGTGCTGCTGGTTTCCTGTACATATATATCATATGTTTGTTTGCATGTGGATTTTATGCAGCTTCAATCTGTGATGCAAGAAAAGACTTTAAAGACACCTAAAAAGGCAGCAGCTGCACTCTAGAGCCTCTAGAGCTATGGTCTGCCCCAATACCACATACACATACAAATGCACCTCCCACTGTGTATTTATGAATTCATTCAAGTTAAAAGTCCAGACAAGAAGTTAATCCAATGGTTTGATGGAAGTTGGGAGAGAAAGAAATGAAATGGCATCATGAGCCAAGAATTCAGGAGCCTCTGACTTAAAACAGTGGGCTTGCTGACCATTAATGTTCTAGTGTGTACATATGCTTGCTTGCATGTGTGCAGGGGAAAGACTGGAATGGTGACTGCATATGCAGGTTGTGTGTGTGTGTGTGTTTGTGTGTACTTGTTTAGAGATCTTTGTGGGGACAAAAATTCACATAAAACTATAGTTGTGAGGACCAACAGTGATTTGTGAGGACAAAATGCTGGTCCTCACGAATTTGAAGGCATGTTTGAGCATTTTAGAGGCTCAAAACGTGGTTTTAGGGTTAGGATTACAATTAGGTTATGGTTAGGTTTAGGGTAAGGGTTAGGGTTAGGCATTCATTTCTGATGGTAAGGGGCTAGGGAAAGCATTATGTCAATGAAGTTCCCCACTAAGATGTCAAAACGAGTGTGTGTGCGTGTGTGTTCATGTGTATGCCCCTGTGAGTGGGTTTGTATAGTCAGTGCCCCTGGCTAAGTCTCTTCAGATCTTTTCTTGTTTATGCATTTCCTTTCCTAGACTGAGGGCCTCAGGAATATGCTGGGGGCTATACAGACACAGAAGAGTAGGAGGAACATTTCATTTATTTATTGTCAGGAATTATCACTCAGCATAAATATTAGTGCAGCCAAAGGATGGAGAGTTCTGATAGCATGAAAAATGATGAAGAATTTCAAGTTTGTGGGTTTGAGCTATGATACACGGCTGACTTGTGTGCTGCTTACTCTATTATGTGTTAATGCAAATGGAACGGTTTTAAGGATAAGTTTAGAAAAGAAGTCAAGCATATTTGCTGTATGATTGTGAAGTTGTCTGCTATTCTTTAATGGGATAATTTCAACTATATCATTTGGGTCCCCAACAACAAAAACATTAATTATCATTTCTCCATTTCTCTTCTTCTTCCCTTATCCTATTCAGGGTTGCGGGTGGGGGCTGGAGCCTATCCCAGCTGGGAGGCAGGGTACACCCTGGACAGGTCACCAGTCTGTCGCGGGGCTAACACAGAGAGACAGAAAACCATTCACACCTACGGCCAATTTAGAAATATCAAATAACCTAATCCCACTTATTGCATGTCTTTGGACTGTGGGAGGAAGCCAGAGTACCCGGAGGGAACCCACACAAACACGGGGAGAACATGCAAACTCCACACAGAAAGGCCCTGGCCAGATGGTGGATTCAAACTCGGGACCCTCTTGCTATGAAGCAACAGTGCTAACCACCGCGCCACTGTGCTGCCTTAATCATCATTTCTGTTTATCAAAAGTCAAAATATGTGACTTTACTATAACTGTTACACTGCAGGTCCAAAATTATATTACTCATTTTCTTATTAGCTGTTGCACCTGTAAATCCAGCTCCTCAAGTTTTCAAGGAACTCTATCGCTGAGGTTAAGCTACAGTACATCACAGAGAGCACAATGCCATCAGATAACTTGTCAGTCACGGACAGCTGAAAAAGGCACATACACACAAATGTACACACTAAGATGTGCCAACACATAGTCTGAGTGCTTCTGGATAGAAACAGAGAGTGACAGTGATAGAATTTAGTGTGATGGTATCAGCAAAGCAGCCATCACAGCTTTGGCAGATTGGAAGGCCATCAGGACCCATCTCTCTGGCTCTGATCAGTGTTCGCATCCTGACATCGGCCCGCAATGTTAACTCCAGGCCCTGAAAGGGGGCTATGAACCATGATCAGTGATATCAAGCCACCAGAAATAGAAATCCATTTTCCTCCCTCGAGGAGACAGGGGGCTGAAGGAATATCAGTGGCCTCCTGGTCTGGTCTTAGTTGGGTGTCTGTCTTGCTCCCTCTGCCTCACCACGTGGGGTCCTTCAGCTGTTTTTCCCTCTTCTCTTGTTCTGAAGGTTAAAGGATTAGAGCTGTGTTTTCAAACTGGATTGCTGTCCTGGCATGGATTTAGATTTTGGCCACACACTAGAAACTAAAGCCCCAGCACACATGCAGGTGCACATATGTACATGCAAACACACACACACACAGACCACCAGCACCACCGCTGAGCAGGAGGTTGTGGGGATTAGCAGGAAATACCACAAGATGGTGGCCAAAGCATTTTTTCTCTTTCTTTATGGTGCTAAATAACGAAATGAGAACAAACCAGAGGTGCTTGTACAAAGTTGTTTTTCAGTCGTCCCCCCTGCTCCCGTCTTCCATCCTTACTTCCTCTCTTCCTGCCTAAACGTGCTGACCAAGTGTGTTGTGGCATTTCCAAAAGAAAAGAAAGCTATTAAATATAAACATGATGTGAGTGTATGTGTGTGTGTGTGTGTGTGTGTTTCTTTTCTAAGCTTTCTGCTTTCATTTAATTCTCTTCTGTTTTGCTTAGAAACTTATTGAGATGGTTGTATAGCCAAGCAAAGTTGTGATGAATTATTGATCGATGACGGCTTCATCAAAGCACTGTGTTATACACGTACTTGGCATTTCTCAACACTGAATTTACAGAGAACCGACACTAATGCGCTCATGTCATCCAAACGTGTTTACAAATTGGGGCAAGTCAGTGGACCTTTCTGCTTTAAAAAAATCTGACGTCCAGGCACTGACAGGATTGCCCTGAAAGCACCAACGAGTGCAGAGGAGAAAGTATGTCTATGTGTATGACTGTATGTGTTTGGGTTTGCATGAGGGAACATACACCAGACTTTAAAAAATGTATGAAGAACACAGCCTTTTTCTTTCTGAACACAGAGAAAGAGAGCAAACGGTTCCCAGAATGCCAGGGGAAAACACAGTTCAAATAGTGTGAGGGCGAAGGGAGCAGATCAGAGAGAAAGCTGTTTGCAGTTCAGGCCTACAAGGCAATTCTTCCCCCGACTCCCAGGTGAGAGAGCTCAAAGAGAAATAAACCTGAGGTACCAATTTGCTGAGTTTTGTTCAATAGATGGGAGAGTGCCTAGAGATTTTACCCCGAGTGCACAGGAGCCAGGGCCAGTAAACAAAATTACTTAAGGATGGTTACATATTCTCTCTCTGTCTTCCTTCATGCTTGAAGGAGACAAGCTCTTTGTCTTTGCTCTGGCCAACTTGTGTTTCATGTGAGTGGAAGCAGATAGAGCACAGGCGACATTTACTCTATCGTTTCAATCTTGACAACTTCCGGGCTGTTTTCCTTGTCTCTTTTACAAATCTCATTTTTTTTCACTCAAATGAAGAGCAGACTCGGAAGCCAAATGGAAAACTTTATCAAAGCAGATTTAACTTTGGAGGGCTGTGAAACTGCAGGATTAATTTACACTACACGTTGAGTTCTCTACTGCTTTGCAGGTAGCATTTCTTATCAACTGTTGAGGTTTTATGTAGCTGTGTGTTGATTTTCATAATGTGATGCTGATTTATGTGTAAAAACTATGAATAACTTTTCATGCGCCACATTTTCTCCTCAGTACACATAAACAACAGACAGGCTCTATTCAGGTTTAAATAATTGCAGCAGTGAATATTCCACAGGAAAGATAACACGCAGTGTTATTTCAAACCCAGCAGACACTTGATTTCCATCATGCTCAAGATAAAACCGACTCTGACATACATCGCAGGACACCACTCACCATTTTTACATTATGCCCTTCCATGCTAAACAGTGAAATGACTTTCCACACATCACAATTGCTAAACCTTGGACCTCTCTGTTTGCAGCAGCCCCTTGGAACAATCCATTCATTTACCCAGATCAGACCATCTGCACAGATTTAATTATTCCTGAAACCATAACCATAATACAGAGCTTTGACAGCGCTATATATTCAAACCAATATTTATTTGTAATAATGCCAGCACTCTCAGTCAAAGCTGCAGAAAACAGGACACAGTCTATTGAAAGGCCCTGTAGATTTATAAATGCTCACCCATTTAAGAGTCACTTCATTTTTCAGTGCCTTATGTCTATATAACCCTATATGTGTGTAGGTTTGTTTTTGTGAATATACATAGTAGTGTTAACATTCTCCTGTTGGTATGCAAGGGCTGTATCATTTCAGCACACAACACAACCAACTTAAAGTTCACACAGATCTGAGGACATGAGGTTCCTATTGCTTAAGTTTAAATATTTTGATGAAGCTTGCACACTGGTGATGCTTGAGAGGCTAGCTCAGAGCTGGGTATATATTTTGTGATTGACTGCTGGGGGGGGGGGGGGGGAAAAAAAGGGGAAAAAAGAGGG
>VUQI01030728.1:0-23753 GCA_015106735.1 Paratilapia polleni
TAATGATTAAATGCAAGTGGTGTATAAACACATGGAGAGTGAAAGGAAGTGAGGAAGAGGAAGTGCTCAGTGCATCATGGGAAGCCCCCAGCAGCCTAGGCCTATTGCAGCATAACTAAGGGATGGTTCAGGGTCACCCGATCCAGCCCTAACTATAAACTCTATCAAAAAGGAAAATTATAAGCCTAATCTTAAAAGTAGAGAGGGTGTCTGTCTCCTGAATCCAAACTGGGAGCTGGTTCCATAGGAGAGGGGCCTGAAAGCTGAAGGCTCCGCCTCCCATTCTACTTTTAAATACCCTAGGAACCACGAGTAAGCCTGCAGTCTGAGAGCGAAGTCCTGTATTGGGATAGTATGGTACTATGAGGTCTTTAAGATATGATGGGGCCTGATTGTTTAAGACTTTGTAAGTGAGGAGAAGGATTTTAAATTCTTTAAAGTCTTTCTCTGGAATAACTGAATAGTTAATGAAGTAACGCTGTTGTGCATAAATATGCGCAACTCCCTGGCTTTGAAGATATGGATCATATGTAGCTGCAGGTAAACTCAAACAGGTGGAACTTCAGCTTCAGTTTTGTTAAACCAGTGATGATGACCTAATGATGATATTTACACTAGTGTTTGGGTTGAAACATGGGGAAAAAACTGATGTTTCAACTTAAAAAGTTGTTTTAACATATTGTTTCTTTATGTTTGATTATTTCCCCTGTTTGGTTTGAGACTTGTTTGAGCAGCATGAGAATGAAGATGAAAGTGTCTGTCACACGCCAGAAATGAAAGAGTTGGGAACCCTGATCCATAGCTTTGAAATGAAAGTATGAAACGTCATTTAAAAGGAAACATCTTCTAAATTCTGAAAATTTGCTTATTTGATCTGGTTAACCCAAACCTTTTATGGTTCGCAAATAGCCTGGTGGATGTTAAACTTGTAACACCCAGCAGGGTATTGGTGACTCGTCTAAGGTCAGGGTTAGCCAGGCAATCAGTGCCAAAGACTGTATATAAAAAGATGGGTGTAGCCACTGCGACATCAAACACTGGTTTGTAAAATCCTGTTTCGAAGCCTGAACTGTGGCCTCTTGGTATTTGAAACTGAATGTAACAAAGGAAGCGCGGATCTGACTGTGAAACTGCATATCTTGGATAATCCTCCTTTCTGACAATTAGAATGACCAAAATTTACAAAATGGACTTAATGTTTTATTCAGTGTGACCAGAAACAAGTAACTGAGACGATAAGCTCATCAGGAAAGTGCTCGCTAAGGTTAAGGCCGAGGGCTGTTTTCCCACAGACGTCTATGGGACCAGAAGGCTTTTTGGAACCACAGGTTTCACCCCTGGTGGCCTTTAAAAGAATGCAGGTTTAAGGCACTTCCGAACTGGCCTCATTTTTCAGACCCGGAGATACATCTGTCTTTTACACTGTGTGATCAATGCCAATCAATCAGGTGATGAAAATAATCATTCTAATTAACACACATCAAAAACTAATGACATTTTTTAAACATATAGGATTAGGTCATGTGACAGTTAACCCTGTGATTGGTTAGACCTCTGGGTGTTAAAGATAAAAAAAATAAAGATTTATGTTTGCTGCTGTTTGGGGTTTTATTCCTGTGTACAAAGTTGGGGATTCTTGTACATGTCAGTTTTTTTGTTTCGTCATCCCTCTCTGCCGCAGCTCAAGACATGAAGCGGTTTATTTTGAATCTGTACCTCAAACTACACTGCTGTTCATTTCCTCTGCAGCACTGTGAGTTAGAATAAGACTGATGTGAGAAGTCATTACTGTCACATCCTGCAGCGATTCGGCGACAACATGACCTGCCAACATCACCTGAAGAAGAGGAGGAAAAAAACAGGTGGCGAAGGGAAACACCGAGCAGTGGACGTGAACATCCATCGCACTTCAAATATTATCTCACGGCGTCGCGACTGATGGAGCGCTGATGCCGCTGTCATCCATCTGCTGAGTGAACGAGGTCTGAGACTCCATTACTCTAAATCTACCTCCGCTCCCCTGATCTAATACACATTTGAATCAATCAACAGTGCGCATTCTGATCACAGTGTAATGGATTATGAAGAGCGAAGGTTGACGAAAAGAGAGGCAGAGACATCGCTGCTGAGATAATAACTCCTCTCAGACTCTGGCCTGTGGGATTAATCCAGACCTGAGTGCCGTAGAGAGGAGGAGACCCTGCTGTTCCAGCACTTCCTGTTAATAATGTGACTCCTGGACGCCGTGAGTGCAGCGATCTCGAATTGTTCCGCTCAGCATCTCCTGAATTAACCCTCCTACTAGCGACGAGGCGACCTGACAGGATTAAAGAAGCGCTCATCACCTGAAGTACTGTGTGTGAACATGGGTGCAGGTTACGATTCATACGTGAAGAAAAAAAAGAAATTACAGTGGAATTAGTGTTTGTGCTTGAAATAATAAGACTAGAGTCAGCTACAAAGACAAAAAAAAAAAAACTGTAAACATACAACTACAGATATAAAACAACTACAAAGACACAAAATACAACTCCAAAAAGACACAAAGCAACTACAAAGAGATGCAAAACAGCTACAAAGATACAAAAAACAACTGTAAATGTACAACAAAATACTACAAACAGATAAACAACTACAAAGATAAAAAGACAACTGCAAAAAGACAGAAAGCAACTACAAAGATACAAACACACCTACAAAGAGATGCAAAACAACTACAAAGATACAAAAAACTGCAAAGAGGCAAAGTAACTCCAAAGACACAAAATAGCTGCAAAGATACACAAAACAACTAAAGATATGCAAATCCACTTCAAAAACTAGAAAGAGACACAAACCAACTACAAAGGGACAAACATTTAAATATAAAAAAACTACAAAGATACAAAAAACAACTACAAGGAGATATAAAATGTATGCAAAGGTACAAAAAAACCACCTGTAAAGATGCAAAAAAGAACTTCAAAAAGACACAAAACAGCTGCAAATACAGACACAAACTACAAAGACACAAAAATCCCCTGCAGAGACATACAACTACAAAGATACAGACAACTGTAAAGAGACACAAAGCAACTACAAAGAGACAAAACACTGAGAAAGAGACGCAGAATACCTGGCAATACCGGTTAATATGTTACTCTTGCCTTACTTAGCTTCTGGACTGCCACCATTAGCCAACACTACACAGTATGAGATGACTTATGCAAATATACAAATAAATCTATAAACCTACACCGAAATCAAAAAGACATTTTGAGTTTTTAAGCTGCTTGAGAATTCTCATATTTTATTTTCTTCAGTGTCACAGTAATCCAGTCATAGGTGTCTGAACATCCATGCAAACAGGAGCTGCAGCAGATAATTCAGCTGCTTTTTATGGCACTGATTTGAGTGAATGTGAATTAATCTAAGGTAAAAAGGGGGCTACGAGAAACAGCAGCACCTACAATTTAATAAGAACTTATTGTTATTAAAAGCAGAGCAACAGGCCAAACACAGAAATAAACCTCTGAAAAGGAGGTATTTTAACACGAGGGTTTCCATTAAATAAAAAATACTGAGGCGGACCGACCCGGCTACCATCTGAATATATGCTGGCTGAAAAAAAAACATGCAGTGACTTAATTTCCAAGAACTACAAGGGAATAAGAGATTAAAGAGATAAAACTTGTGTCTTTTATGTCTTAAGCACTTTGCTAATTAGCGCAGCAGCAGTGGAGACAATGAATACGTTTTGGAAAATGGAGTCAGAATAACAAAACAGAGCTGAAAACAACAGGGTGACTGAACGGCCCCCCAGGGATGATGGGTCGCTTTATTACATGTCGATGGAAATGATGCAAGTCTGCACTGTAAAACAAGACGCGCTTTTACATCCAGCATTCAAAAAACTGAAAAATCACAGCGCTGATCTTTTTCCTCTCACTAATATCTGCTGACTCTTCAGGACCAGAGGACTGAACTTTATATGGAAACAAGGAAAACATCAGATACAATATACAGGCTGATGTATACAGACACGTTCAGGAGTATTTTTCCTAAAGAACAAATAGTTTACTTTCACTGCTTTTACTGATATTACTTCAGTAAATACTTCAGTAGTACTACAGTTTTTTCAGATGATGTGACTCGAATAAACAGAAGCAAATACAAAGACAGACACTTTTACTTGTCATATTTATATTTTAAGACAAAAAAATCCTAAGCAGCTCTTTCACCACCGTCCCATTATCCCTGCTCCTTCTGGTCGGACTCATCGTGGACTGAAAACACTAAACGCCTCAGCAGCATTTACAATCTGAGTTTTAATATGAATTCCAACATTGTGAAAAAATGAATTCAACATAAAAAAAACCCCAGCTTTTTTAGGCACAGGAGTTAGGAAGATGTCCACAACGAGACAGAAAAGAATGAAAACAAGAGCAGTTTAAGACTGCACACCCTCATCAAGGCTGTAAAATCCTTCCACATCATGCATGAATTAAGTTCTTGGATCTAGAAGGAGATCTGGATAAGGATTACCTTGTGCCTTTTATAATGCATGCAGACTCCGCCTGTTTGTCACTCTGCAGGCATACACTGGTGTAATACTGGTACCGACTGAGTAACGTTTTTTTAAAATGAGAATGAATGTTTTGTTTGGGTTGATATGATTTGAAAAGCAGGAGGATTTGAATGTGTGATAAGACAGCCTGGTTCATTGGCAAAACATGAAATAGTCACGAAAAAGCAATCTGTTGTTCATGTTTATGGTGTTCATTCGTTACAGTCAGCATGACTTTGAAACTAACATATTTTAATGGAAGTTATGTTTTGCATCTGCAGCACACAAAATCTGTCATGACGATGAACTTATCTGTGGTGTGAGCAGTGAAATGATTTACTCCATCTCCAAGCAGTCCAGCCTCCACATGTGGCCTTTTATGCCATTTAAAGATGTAGATAAATATTCATTTTGTGTACATGGACACGAATGAGACTGAATATTTACAAACTGCTGTGAGACTCTGTTGGATAAGTTGTGTTGAGTGTTTAAAAAACGTTAATTTAAAGTTGCATTTTGGAACTAATGTTCATACAGGAAATTCAGTGACACACGCCTCCCACACGATACTGAAACCGGAGAGATGTGGACCGAGACCGGCCCCCTGTCATCAGGTTTTTACAGTGTTTCCTCTGCTCTTCATCCTCCTGCTAACAGCACGCCACGCTCGGCTGTAACACAGCAGAAGAAGAGCAGCAGCACATGTTTAATTCATCGGCCCCACACGTCCCTCAAGTTAATTCCACCGCGGGCCGTGTTTATTTCTGCTTTGTACTTTTGTTTAAAGCCAGTTGTTGACAACTCTTGAACATGTCAAACTATCACCGCTAATAATTGCTTAAGGAGCTGGAACTTTCTGCAAATGTTGGTTCCAGCATGAAACCCTCCTCCTCCTCCTCCTCTCTTTTTCACTCCTGAAAGTCTCTCAGATGAATTTTTGATTTTTTTTCCTCCTCACCGTCTGACTCTCAGCAAAAAGATTCTCTCTGTAATTCAAAGCGATGGCTGCAAGAGAAAGAATAAAAAAGAATAATGTAGCGCCGCCGCCTGCTGCTTCTTCTTCTTTTGTGTTCAGTGGTTAAAAAAAAAAAAACAAGTGCTGCTCTTTTTCTTTTTTGATTAGTTCAGTTTCTTTTCTCCCTCTCTGGCTTTTTGTTCTTGACCCAGGAATGCTAAAGAGGCTCCTTCTTCTTCTGTGGTGGAGTTGGGAATAATAATGTTATGCTGAGGAAGATGAATCGGTACAAGCGCCAGCCCCGGGGTGGTATACACCTCTCTCTTTGGGTCAATGCCATTTCTCTTCAGATCGCGACGCCGCCACTCAACTGGAGCTGCCAGTTGATTAATCCCAATTAGACGGGCTGTCACTTTCCTGCAGAGAGAGGAGGAGGAGGAGGAGGGATGTTTCCTTTCCAGTTCGGAGGGAAAGAGGAGTTTTCCACATCTGTCGGTGATATGGCTTTCTGCAGATAGACAGACGGACAGACGGAGGAATAATGAGTCTCTGCAACAAAAACCAGACTTGTCTGAGTCGAAGACTTCTTTTTTAGTGTCAGTCCTCACTGAGGAGGAAGAAGAAGATGGCAGACATTCACATCAGTGCACAGGAAGCTGACATCACAGCGTCCCATTTACCCAGAGTTTACAGCCCGGTCTCAGAGCAAAACGCGAAATCGTCATGAAAAAGTTCATCTGTTTGTTTGTATTCATGGACACGAGTTGTGCCGTTTTTTCGTGATGGTCAGCACGACTTTAATGTATTTCAATACTAAGTATGTTTCATGTCTGCAGCACATATTTTGTCCAGACTCTTCAGAAGGGACGTGTTACCATGGCAACCAAGAAACCAACCATTTTATTTTAACCCAAACCATGAATTTTCTTTTTCTAATCCTAAGCGAGTAGTGTTTAATGACTAAAACTAGCTAAGTGGTTAAGCTGGAAGGCAGTTCACATCTTTGAACTCCTGGGATCAATAACTTAAAAGCACAGTTATGAAAATGCTAATGACACCTCTTTTCAATCATATCATTAAGAAGAACGACTACAAACTACAGCCTCACTTTCATTCCTCTGATCTGGACTACCAGCACTGGTCTTTATGTGCTGCTGGCTGTGAGATTCACGAACCGTCTACTAAGTGCAACACCACAAAAACATAAATATTCAGTATAAACTTCACTCCATACAGTGTGGTGATACCAAATTGATTTTTTTCCCCTCCAAACTGGTAGTTTGAAAAAAGCATTGTATGGTAGTATGATTAACAGGACACCCCTCATGTGGAAAGCCTACAGCTGGTGTCATCCACTACATGTATTATAAATACTGCATGTATTTAGTTACTAATTATTTTGCAGATTAGACTATGACTTTAAAAAATATAAATCTACTAATAATACTAATAGATTGAGGTACCCAGCACTACATACAGTAATGAAATTATCTTTCCTTTTTTAATCGCTGGCCAGTAAAGATACACACAGGGCCATTAAACTCTGAATAGCAGGTCAGTGGGGGGCACTGGGGGAAAAATGTTATAGTAGATACTGACCTGTCCGTCAAAGAAGCCACATATCTAACTTTAAACCTTACCAGAATCCCAGAAACCGAGCTATAAAAAGAATCCACCCACCTCCCCGTTCAATTCAAATCAGGTTTATTTATATAGCACCAAATCACAACAACAGTCACCTAAAGGCGCTTTATACTGTAAGGTAAAGACCCTCCAGTATTTTGGAGAAAACCCCAACAATCAGACGACCCCCTATGAGCAAGCACTTTGTGACGGTGGGAAGGAAAAACTCCCAGACTCAGGGAGGGGCAGCCACCTGCCGTGACCGGTGGGGGGGTGAGGGGAAAGAGAAAAGAAAAAGAGAGCAAAAACTCAGACTAAACACAGACTAAGAGAGAGAGAAGACAAAAAATGAAAGACATGCTGCAGTGGTACAAAACATGTGGGGCATGAAAAGAGGTGAGTGGGGAAGAAAAGCTTCAGTGCATCACAGTTTATCACATGTAGTCCCTCAGAAGTCTGAACCTATAGCAACCTGATCCAGCCCTAACTATAAGCCTTATCAAAAAGGAACGTTTTGAGTCAGGTTGAAATTAGCTACAGAGACCAAAACCATTTTTTGTAGCAGGCTGTAAACATGTCGATCTGCTGTAAAGTTGGACATCTTAACAGGAGTGTATGGGGACTGACTCACTTTAGAGCCTCGAGTGGACATTAGAGGAACTGCAGAGTTTGGCACTTCAGTGTACGCTTCACTATTTTCTTTGTTTTTCTTCTTTTAAGAGCTGATCTAAATGTTTGTTGTCTGAAACAGATGGAAAGCTGACAGGCTTGTTTGAACAGGGCTTTGCCCTCTGGTCACGTGGCAAAAAACTATGAAAAGACTGCTTTTTTTGGACAATCCAATCATGAAAGTATGACAGAGTCTGAAATCTTTAAACCGCACAGCTGCACATTGCTGTAGGCAAGTCTCAGTAAAGTACTGATCGAAATAAAGTAACTGAATGAACTACATATTAACTGAAATACGCTGCAGATTTGAGCCCTTCCTCTGTATTATAATAACACTGCCTTTACAGCCTCGTGGGCGACTGTGTGAACAGTCTAAGGATGCAAAGTGCTGTTTCCTTAAATCACCTTTGAACCTCCCATGTTGGAAGACTCGGAGCAACGCTGTTGTTCTGTTTATTTGCTCTCTTGTCTCTCGCTTTGTCTCCATGTAATGAACTGACTGACGGCATAGAGGTTAGCTTTAATGCTCCCTGTTGTTTTTCTGTTTTCCGCAGGCTGTAAACAGCCAACACACAAGCGCTGGCAGTCTTTATATTACAGCTGATTAAATATTCATGCAGCTTCCTCTGTGAGTAAAGTGTCAACAGGGTGTTTGCATTCTAACGACAACGACATGGCAAATATTGAAAGCTGCAGTCAGACAGATGTTTATGAGGGAAAATGTAAAAAACATGTTCGCTTTCAGGAGGATTTCAAACGGTTTGATCCAATAAATGTCTCTGTGTGGTGATTAGATGAAAATCTACCAACTTCATTAACTCTTCAGGCTTTAATTGACCTGTTAGGACTCGACAGCAACAAGCTTCTGAACGGATCTGAAGCACAAGCCTACAAAAGAACAGAAAAACATAAAAAGATGTCAGAGAAGTTCAAGCTTCAGTTTCTATTGTTCAAATATCACGAAAATGTATTAATGTTTTTGTTTTGTTTAACCAGGTAAATTTCTTTGATAATAGAATATCTTTAACAAGTTACAAATGCTTTAAAACAGTTTAAATACAGAAAAGCATTCATACACCAAAACCTGCATCAACATTTTAGACAAATGAAGAGACTAAAAAACTAAAATAAAAACAGCCAAATAACTGTTGAAATAAGATGATTGAGCTTTAAAATGGAACCTACTGTGCTTTTCCTTTATACTGTATAATATTAAATGTGGCCAAAGATTCAAATAATACAGTAAAGTTACGTAAACGTAATCCTTGTGATCCAGAAGCTTGATTACTTGGTTTTTCACTTTTCCTTTTTTATGGCCATCTGCTACAGGCAGAGCAAGTCAAATTACTTTATGTCATTTTATCATCTTTTTTGGCAAATGTAACGCTACGTTACTTTGAGAGCTAATGTTTTCCGCTTCATTCGCCATTTAATTGCATTTTCCTTACGTACACCAGTTAACAGGAACATAGCTGTTAGAGAAACATGTTTATATATGTCTTATGTACCATTATGACCTACAGTAGGAAGGTAATTACAAACGATGTCCGGATGTAATCTTTTTGGTTGTAGATTTTGGTTTTCGTCACTCTCATATTCCAGGTCAGATTCAGGCTCCAACCTGTTCAGGTGAATTTGAGAAGTTGCCATTTCACAAAGGAAAATTTATTCTTCTTAACAAGGTTAAATTTTGCTTTCAGAACCTCCAACCTGGCAAGAAGAGGAGGCGGAGCTTACGGGCGCCCTGTGCTGCCCCTCAGCAGGATTCCGGAACTTTGATCAAAGTCCTTTGAGTGAAACCGGTGTCATGCCAAAACGTGAAAAAGTCACGGAAAAGTTTGTTTGTGTTCGTGGAATATTATTTGTGTTTTTATGACAGTCAGCACCACTCAAAGTAACGTAACAAGACATTTATTAATAATGTAAATAAAATAACACACTAAAGCACAACAGTGAAGTTCCGGAAGGTTAAAGTCTTATTCATATTCTCCATCGGGACTTTGATTATGAACCATAATATTGTGCTCGTGTGGAAACCACAAGTCTGTATGATCCCAAAAAGTTGATTTTTGTGTCATGATCGTTGCATCCGGATAAACTGGACGCAGCAATCATGAAAGTGATGTCATGGCTCATTGTTAGGCCGTGGTGCTGGTTTCAACCATTACACAACTGTACTGTTTCTAAGGTTGTGGAAATCAGCAGTCACCTGAGACTTGTGATGAGTGATGAAACGTTTCTCCCGCTGAAAACGTTGCATCCACCTGAACTGAATAAACTTTCTGGAATTTATACACCTGAA
This sequence comes from Paratilapia polleni, assembly GCA_015106735.1. NCBI lineage: Eukaryota > Metazoa > Chordata > Actinopteri > Cichliformes > Cichlidae > Paratilapia > Paratilapia polleni. The sequence goes on from VUQI01030728.1 coordinate 10,096, forward strand.
TTATTTAGCATGGATCAAGACACAAGTATGATATCAACCTTGTGTAACATTGTATTCATGATGTGAAAGAACTATTCTACCCACAATCCTAAGGTAAAACAGCAAAGTCTCTGATTTGTGGAGGTTGTTGTTACCATGGAAATGTTTAAACCTGCTTAGTAAGCTCGAAAGTTCGGAAATCACAAGAGCAGTGATTGCAGGCAGGAACGAAGCACTGTACTGTATCGATAACTAGGCTATACTTTACTACACACATACAACACAAACAACACAAACTGGAAAATATTTTAGTGGCCCAAGGGGAGGGGCCACTAGTGCAAGGACTCATGGGACTGTTCATGTTGATGGTAAAGTGTTAAGTTTACAATGTTATAACAGTTATAGCAGTTGTGTTGTGTCGGCCCCTCGTTGTTATTCATTTATGATATAACAGTGTTTTCTTGTCTGAGGGTGGTGTTGAGTGTGGCTCGCAATGAGCTACCATAACTGAGACTGCTGTGGCAATTAATGACCTCTGGTCACTGATTCTGTTTAAAGGGAGCTAGTGCTAATAAAGTTATGTGTCCTGTCTCTTACTTCCACGTAAGCTCGCCACAATATATTCAAAACTATTATTAAACAACACTCCAATAATGAAAAGGATTCAATTCAAGAAGATTGGTAAAAGTAATAATGTACACAGTTTTGATCCTTTGTGCTTTTTTCCATTTATTTTTTTGATCCACAGCAAATGTTTTTATGGTCGTGATTCACCTCGTAACTGGTTGGCTTGTCTTAAAACTCTTCATAAGGATTTCCTGAAACATCAATGGAAAGAATGAATGGGAAATTCACTTTCCCTTAAAAGCCCTTAAAAAACTCTGGGCAGTCACTGTTGTGCTCTATTGAAGTGTAAAATTGTGTGACTTGTGGAATTCAAACTGGTCTCTGTGGATTTTTTTCATCTTTTAAGAGTAAAATCTCTTCTGGCATGGCCCACCATTGAAAGTTATATAAAAATAAAAAAAAAAAAGTTCATGCCCCACACTCTGCAATTTTTATAGATCAACAATAAAAAAACAGGTCCCAATCTGAATTTTAGTTAAATAAAGGTACTATATCTATAGCATCAGCAAATGCTTGTTTATTGTACCTTAAAAAAATAACTATATTGACTGAAATTAGTTTCACTTCACTATATTTTCTTCACTATATCTCCTGGTTGTCCACACCCAACAATTTGAGAACAATTTGATCTAAAATAAGAGGGGAAAATCCTGTCCAGATTAACTAATAAAATGCATAAAATATGGTGACTTTTTAACAAAACTGCTAAATAATCTACAAGCAATAACAGTTTATTCAGGAAATTTTAAAGCATTATCTAAATTTAGTTTAATTTCATACTTAAAGTATTTGCTGACTTTGCAAAAGCTAAGGTTTAAAAACCCTTTCCCTTAGACATTATTACATCATCTTTTCCTGAATTCTCACATAGATTTTAATTAAGGATTCTTTAAGTCCCATGGCTCTCACTTATAATGTCTCTAATTTTAGAGAGATGATAAACTGAGTGCTCCATAAAGTGCTAGTAAAAAATAAAAAAATCCAATCCTGGAATAAAAATATAGAACTGAAAGGTGAGCTGAATATGTCCCAATTAAAAGAATAAAATTCACATTTCTTAAAAATAAACACCTTGCCCACATGTACTTTTCTTATGACTTCTGGAAGCCTACTGAGGGGCACAACGTCATGCTAAAATGGAAACACCTCTTCCCCAAAAGAAAAATACAGAAAATCTGAAAGTAGAAAAACAGTTGAAAACATTATTTAGAACAGTTTAAAAACTGAGTTTTTGGCTAACAGGGATTTTTAGAAACTTTGGCCCTGTTTAATATGAACATCCACCACTATAACGTTTTATAAATATATAAAAGTACAAGAAAATATGAAGCAGATCAGGTCCCCATTTAACTTTCTAACCAGACTCAAAAATCAGGAAGAGTCAGGAAAAAAGAAAACGCTATCAGACACTGTTATTTCTCACTTTAAGGGTTTATTAAGAATTCAGAGTGTTAAGACAAACAATTAAAAGAAATCTAATCCAAGTAACTGAATAGCTGTAATTATGAAATCAGTGAGGGGTCGTTTAATGTGTCTTTCTACATCAATAACCATTAATAACCCTGTAAACCAGCACAAAATGCCTCAAAAAGTTCCCTTAATTACTGCAGCCTCCATAAATAAATCCCCCAGAAACCACAAATACTAACCTTTTACCACTGTGGCTGATTCATGAAGAATCCGCCTGGATTTAATGAACAAATTAAGGACATTTAACGTATGAAATAACACGTTTTGGTTCATTCGGAGGCCATGTGGGGGATGAAGGGAGTCCTGTCAGAATAAGAGCGCAGATCAGAAACTCTGAGAAGGGAAAAAAGCACATTAGAGAGGAAACAGTTGAGGCGAATTGAGAGTGAACTCCGTTTGTCTCTGAGCTCCAAAACAGCAGCCAGCATGGTGCCAATTAGCACGAAGCACGCTAACACATGCCCTCCCGCAGCTTCTGATTAAACTGCATACTGATGGTATAAATTATCTCCTGCTACAATAGATAGCTGGGCATCTATATGTAAATGTTTAATTAACCCATGGCTGAATCACCACACCGGTCCACTGTGGAGGTTATTAATCTGACGATGGCGGTCATAACGCCGGGCCAACACCGCCAAAATGAGTCGTCTGGATGCAGTGGCAGATTCATCAGAGACGCCGGCTCATTTCCTAAAGTGCTGTTTGTTCTCAGTGATGAAGTCAGCAGCACATCGCTCTTTAAGGTGGACTCAAATCTCCCTAATGGTTGTTCTGGCTGAATCCCACACCCACAGGGTTTACATTTATCCTGAGGAGTTCACAAAGTTCCACAGATTAGTGGAGATTACAGTTAGCCGGATGTTGTCGGTCACAATAATGTTTAACCAGACAGGAAGTAAGATAATGAAATATTTTAACAAAACATGCAATTGTTTTTTATATTTGGTTGTGAGTTAACAGATACCCATGAACATGCCCCTTTGGGGCCCGTATGGGTCTGCCTGCTAGGGTTGCACCGATGGACGATGATGTCGCTGATGGTCAATGTGAGCGGTGATAACTCACCAGCCAAGACAATTAAAAAAAAAAAAAAAAAAAATCTCATTTCCCCATTGATGCATTAAATTAATATTATCGTGAGACTCATAACAAATAGAATCTGCCTCATTATAGCTTCATGTTGTGCCTCCACATATAACCGACACTTGCAACACAGACGTGTCTGGGCATGCCTGGGAGCGTGCACACAGGTTCATGACTTTTGTGTCACTTTGAAATTAGTGTGTTTGTGTGTGATCTTCATCAAATGAGAGAAAACTGGAGGATATTTCTGACTGCTGGACTGGTTTTTAAGCCAGAGTGTAATGTAACTGTGCACTTGCAGAGACCCTCATTTATAATATCTTTTTTTTCCACGAGGCATTTTAGTCGGTGAAAAACTCGCCTGTGTGTGTGAATGGCAGGTGAAGAGCACAGGAGAGAAAGGTGAGATATTATACACCGAAAAAACAAACTGGACTGTATATTAAATCTGTAAGTATGAGGTAAATAAGTAAAGAACCAGCAAGTGTTATGACTTAATACCATTTTAGCTGTTCAGCTGATATCTGTCCACTTATGTTCACTAATTATGGTGATGTATGTCAACATGTAAACGTCTGGAGGGTGGATAACCTCCTCTGCTGCCCAGTGGTGATGCTGTCAGTCATCAGCGATGCCACAGCGGGACAACAGGACAGTTGGACTAAGGAGCAAATCGCCCATCCCTACTGCCTGCCCAGTGTGAACTGAATTTGGGCTGCACACACTAACCAGAGAGGGGTGCCACATTGTGGTCCCACAGTGTGCCCATATTAAGCCCACACCATAAAGAGTAAAAAAGATGGACGTAGCTTCCTGGTCGGAAAAATGAAGCCAATGCGGAAGTGCCTAAAAACCTGCATTCTATCTGAAGGCCACCAGATGGCGATAGCAAAAAGACATCTGGTGCTATAGAAGTCTATGAAAAAGGCTTTCTTTGTTGACCTCTGTAAACACTTTGCCACAGAGTTTGCGGTGCAGGGCCCAGATGTGCCATGCATTTCATGCCAGTACTGGAGCCCACATCGGACAGCCCATGATCAGTGGCCTCAGTGTTAGTTTTTGTCCTCATGGGGGGTTTGTTTTGGACCCTGTGTTGTGCTGGAAGTCGGTTGTTTAGTGCGGTTTGTGGATTCCATTTCTAAGCAAACATTAGCTAGTGTTCAGGTTTTTACTTTCTGAGCCCAACTTGTGGAACTTTTTGATCACACTACATACTGTACTCTCCAAAGGTTTAACTGGAGAGTTGAACTGACTTTAACTGTCATTTGGACTGGCTTCACTTTTTTTTGTTTGTTTGTTTGTTTGTGTTTTTTGTAATTAAATTTATTTAGACATCCAAAAGTTACTGATGGACAAACAACGAATCAGTGTGCTGAAGAACTGTGAACTACAGTTCTTATTAAATCAAACTTTAGGTAGAAAAAATCCTCCTGATGCTTTAAAGAAAAATAAGTGTACGTGTTTTTATGTGGGCTGTGTGTGTTTGTGTAGATGAAATAAAGACATCCTGTAATGATGAAGATGCATCAGCCGTCCACAGTCTGCTGCCTCCATCGTTCTCAGGAGGAGGAATCAGGAACAGAAATAATAAACCACCTCCACCTCCTCGTTTCTCCTCCACCGGGACCCCAAAAACAAACACAAACACTTTCTCCCATCAAACAGCTCCAACACTGTTAGAATGGTTCAAAATAAGACTCTTATTTTGAAGGAGATGATAGAGAAAACAAAGTTAAAATATTATCAGTGGTTCAGACAGAGGATGAACTGAGGGGCAGCACCAAAGCCCGGTGTACGATAAAGAAGGATTATTCTGAAGTGTGAATCATGCAAAGCTACTCTAGTATAGTCTAAGAATAAAAACATAGAGCTGGAAATGAGGTTCAGGTGACTTTATTTGTACCTGTAGGTAGATTTTGTCTGCAGTAGTAAGTGAGTCATCCATCCTCACCTGCACATTTTCAATACAAACACAGACAACAGATAAGTTTAATACAGTATATTGAAGAAATTAAATAACAACAACAACAATTATTATTATTATTAGTAGTAGTAGTATTATAGAGAATCCACACAGCATCGTGTAGGATAGCAAAACTATGATTTGTTCCGGTGAGTGATGCTGCTAGAACAAAGCTGATTTTAAACCGTGTTGCTCTGCACTTCGGGATGAGAAACCTTCGCCTAGAAGGAAGAAACTGAAACTCACTATGCAAAGGGTGTGAGTCGTCCAGTAAAATCAAACCAGCCAACCGCTCTAGCTGTCTGGTGTACAGGGATGCTGGGTTCAGCTGTGGGTCACCAATCAGGTGTTAGACCATTTAACAATGTGACTGAGTTTCTGTTCTTTACAGATAAATATCCAAACCATGACACCCAAGAACCCACTGGTTTTGTCAGTGTTTCCTCCAGTGTGACAGACGCTCTTGCCCTTTTTCACGCACAGCTTCACAGTTTGCTTCGAAGTTCAGTCTTTGAATCAATAATTGTTCCAGGATATTGATAAGACTGAACAGATTCCACCACCTGACCCTTAATGGATGTGACCTCTTGTGTATGAGTAGATTTTCTAAATTAATGATCATATCTTTTGTCTTAGATATGTTTAACTGAAGATAGGACTCATCACACCATTTAACAAAATCATCAAGGACTGGGCCGTGGCTGATCTCATTATCCTGGAGTCAACAATGGCAGAGTCATCTGCAGACTTTAAAATGGTTCTGTTTTCATACCTGCTCGGACACATATTTGTGTACAGGATAAATAATAGATGTGAGAGCATGGATCTCTGTGGGGAGCCGGTCGAGGAGCAGACCTGATCGGACAGGATTCCATTAATCCGCACTTTTTGAGTCCTTTTAGTTAAAAAACTCCAGAATCCAGCCCACAAGATTTTTATTCAGGTAGAACGGTTCTCAAAGCTTTCTGATTAAAATATGAGGCTGAACTGTGTTGAAGGCTTAAGAACAATCAACAAACAGAAATCTAGCATGAGAACCTTTTTCCCTTTTAGTGTTTAACAATCAGTTTCAACACTGTGGCATCTTCTACTCCTCTGTGTGACCTATAAGCAAACTGCTCAGTTTGCCTTAAAATCTCTGACTTCACCAGTTTTTCAAGGATTTTCATCACAACTGATGTAAGGGCGACCGGTTTGAAATCATTTAGAGTTTAACTGGATTTAGAAACAGCATCTTTTCATATATTAGGTTCATGCAGAAAATGACCATAAAAGGTACAGTTTCAACATTAAAACGTAAAAAAACTTACTGTTTCAGTAAGGAAAAACTCCAGAGTCCAAGTTTGTTCCTCTGGTAAACAACCTCAGTGAGAGAAAGTGCTTAAGAAGCTGCTCAGTGTTAATTTATGGAGCTCAATAGATATTTAATGTAGCATGTTATGGTACTTGGGCTTTTACTGTCCGGCTTAATTGCTTTTTTGTCCTTTGTTTTCTTTACAGAGCAGTCAGCAGAGTCAGCAGGGCTGCACCACCCTTAGTTTGACTTAAACACATGAAAAATGCACTCTGACAGCATTACTTCCTGTTTTCTTTTTAGATGTACAGTTAACATACAAAGACACGCTGATGAAATCTAAGGATCCAATCAGTTTAGAATTTATGAAAAGGTAAACTGGCTCGAGCTGCAGCAGAAAAGTGCCGCTTCCACCTGAATTCATCAGCAGTAATAAGAGCAGCACTCATTTTCTGAACTAAGTTTACTTGTAATGGAGTAATTTTGCCTGCAGTGTTGATACTTTCTTAATCTGAATAATTTCTTCGTCATACATACAGTATACATGTATTAGTGGTAACATAAATTTATTTCTATTTTGGTTATTTTTTTAATTTTATTTTACTTGTTTTCATTGGTGTTAGGGTTAAGGTTAGTCATTTTAAATTTGTAAGGCATCTTTATTTTTTATTAAAGGTGTCATAAAAAGAAAAGTGGTACAGGAGTAGCGGCAAGCTAAGCAGGGTTTTCCAGACATCCTTTTCACCAGCAACGTTTTCCAGTTTTTCCTGGGGGATCCGGAGGCACTCTCAGGCCAGAAGAGATACATAATCTCTTCAGCAAGTTGTGGGTCTACATCCCAGCAGTAAAGTGCATGATGCTAACACATTTCTGGGCTTTAGGACTTATTTCTGTGGCATTATATAGTACTAAGGTAGCGCTTTACAAGATTTCATGTGTTTCCTTGGAGGAGGCATCACCTTAAAGGCCAAACCCACCTCAGATTAAGTAACATGAAAGCAGACTGACTCTGCTGCCATGCATTTAAAAATTCTGGGGTGGAAAAAACTAGAAAACTACACAGACATTAACACCGAGAAAAACCAGACGACAGAAGAAAAAATAGATCAATAAATCAACGCTTACACACTTTGGGACTTCAGTTTTACCCATTTGGTTCAACAGATAGGCAAAACCAGAGTTAGGACTCTGGGTTGGACACGTTGGTAACAGTCTTTCTGAGGGCCTGTTGGGGCGCTTTAGCTTGGATCTACATCTGCTATTCGATGGTTCAAACATTTTTGTGGAAAGTTCCTTTTTTTATTGTTCTATTCTGGTAAAGTTAATCGTAGTTGTTATTCTATGTATTTTGTGTTTTTCTGTTTTAACAAAGGTTCGACACATCACATGGCATCTCAGAGCTATGTATATTTTAATCTGCAGCTTTGATCCAGACTGAAGGCAGAACAAAGGCCTGTGTGGGTTGTCTTTGTCACACTCTGCTTTAATTAAGATTAATTGCGTACCTGGGAAGAGTCCTCTGGCAGTGTTTAGCCTGGGCGCTGTCAGCTAAACGCTGTCATACGGCAGTGACGTTAAACAGCCGGAAGAGGAGGGGGAGGACGCGAGCACTGACGGGTCTTTTTGTTTTGATTCACAAAGCTGAGACAGCAGTAAGTAGGAGTGTTTATTGATGTGTTTAATCTGGCAGCAGGAACACACAGCATGTATCTGTATTTTTATGCAATAACGAATCTGATAAATGCAGAAAAACTTGCATAAATCTGCTTAGAAATCACAGATTTCTCGCACATTAATACATGCAGAACCTGCCTGAGAAATATCATGTTTTTATATTTTTGTCAGTATCACACTGATCCAGCGATATTTCTCTGCACATCTGTGATTCAGTGCACATTGTGCATCATTTTAAATAGAAAATGTAAACAAATACGTCACAGCAGTCCTTCAGTCATGAAATATAGTCATTATGAAATATTAATTTGTATTTCTGGACATGAATTTCATGTATACAAAGTAAAGATTTTCCACTTTCAAAGGGATGTCCACGATCAGGTTTACACATAAAAACTACTTGGTTTGGTTTAAGCATTATGGACACAAATTTTCCCTCATTTTATTTTACCCTGAACAAGATGTTTTATCAGACTGGTCTCATGTCTGTTTACACAAAGTGAACATTTTCTACTTTTAATGGGTGAAAGAATTCAAAGTTTGAGGCTGGAGGGGTTGGCAGTGGCATTTGGTTAGGTTTGGGCACTAAAAACTGTTCGGTTAGGTTTAGTAACTAAAAGATACTTGGTTTGGTTTAAGCATAAAGATTACTTGGTTGGGGTTAAGGTTAAGGTTACCTTAACCTAACCAAGTGGTTTGGTTTAGGTATTAAAAATTACTCAGGTTTAGTCACCAAAAAACTACTCGGTAAGGTTTAGGTACAAAAAACTACTCAGTGAGGTTTGCTCACAAAAAAAACCTACTTGGTCTGGGTTAGGGTTAACTAAACCTAATCGAGTAGTTTGGTGTAGAAATGAAAAGCTGCTCAGTTTAGTTTAGTCACAAAAAACTACTCGGTTAGGTTTAGATATAAAAATCTACTTGGTTCAGTTTACCTACTAAAAACTTCTCGGCTGAGCACTACAAAGCACTTTACAGCCTTTCACCTCTTTACAGTTTCCAGGGCATTATGGGAACATGTTAAAATCCATTAATATAACTATAAAATCTTTTTGAGACCTTACTGAGACTTACAGCATATCATCTGTCCACTGGTATGCACATATTCATACTGTTAGAGGTTTAAATTCCTCAAACCTACGTGCATATGTAAAACAATGATTCTGAAAACATGACGTCCGGCTCGTACATAAATACACACGGAAAAAGGGCACGAAATGCTTTCAATAAAGAAAAGTTAAAAATATATTTGACTGTTTTTGCTTCTTTTCTTTCTCTCTTGAAGAAAAGTTGTTTCCTGTGCATGAGTGCTGTCTCCGCAGCTCATTTCCCGTTGAGAATAAACGGGCCGGCGATGGAACATTTCCCATGAGTCTGTCTGTCTGTCACGGATGGAGAGGGGCTCTAAGCATCCCCGTCCCATCTTAATCTGTTCTGCATGCTAAGCAGAGTCCCCGCCCTCCCTCCTCAGATTGTTATAAATGCTGTTTATGGTCTTGCTATGACAACTGTGAAGGGCATGGCGAGGATTTATCACGGGATTATCTCCTCAACCAATGAATAGACGGGACGGGGTTGTAAATGACCCTGCAGGGTAATAAAAGGAGACGCTGCTCCTCCGGGACAATGAGAGGAGGAGGTGATGTTATTATTAATATTAATAATAATCACACACAGATAGATCGACCCACTTTAATTCAGCCATGTTTGTTTTGCTTTGTTGTTGACCTTTTAGTTTTTATTGATTTTAAAGAAAGAGTCCGTTCATCTTTACGTTATTTCAGGGTTACAACTCCAGACATAGAAATTTAACCGCTTCCACTCCAGACTGTTATTTAGAGCAACTTTTTGTTTTTTAACACTTCAGATCATGCTGAAAGGTACAGAAGTCAAGGGATGCCAAAAATAATAAAAAATTTGTTTTAAAGTTTTGTTTTCAACTTTGTTTACAGTGCCATATGAAGAAAGTGCTTTTACATATAAGCAGAAGTAGAATATTAAATCCAAAAGATAAATGTGGACATTAGAACAAAAACAAACCAAGATGTAATTTATGTAAAGCTAAAACAAAAAATATAAAATACTTTGCACAAAAAATGCAAACCACAACTTCTCAATCATAGTTATTAAATACTAATAAAAACAATAAAGCAATTATAACAGACAAAATACACAAAAAAAATCTTTGTTTCCTTTCAGTCAGGCTTAAAATTTTAAATGATTCACGTAACAATTTGAGACAGGTATGACATGCAAAATGCAAGTCTTTAGCTGAAGTTAAAGTGGATATATTCTGATAATTTCCAGCATCATAGTTTATTTTTGTACTCTACTAGAGTAGCTTTGTATCATTAACAGTTCAAAATAATCCTTATTTATCTGATACTGGGCCTATAGTGTAGCCCCTCAGTTCAAACTCCATCTGAAACAAGCTGTTTTAGCTCCTTTACCTTTAAGACAATTTTCTTCTGATTGGCTGTCTAAGACGACCATACTAGGTATATCCCCTCTCTATGACATCATCCAGATCCAAGAGTAGAAAAACTACAATAAAGTGAGTGTTTAGAGCAGTGTGCAGCCTGAGCTTTTGGCTCACAGGGATTACTGTACATACACTGACCTCATTACTGCAAACTTTGGCCATGTTTAATATGAACATCCACAAGAAAATAAACAAAACAAGAATAAAGCTAGTTTAAAGACAGGACCCTATGATTAAAAAATAAATATACACTAAGGGTGAAAATAGTTCCACTGTCTCTAAAGGTCCAACATTATAATTAAGCTACTAACATAGGGTAAAAGTCCATGAAGGCTCTATGTATAATTACCTGTAGGCCTCTTAAGAGCAGATAATGATAAACCTCTGATTCTGGTGGAATATCTGACAGCAGTAACGCAACAATCTCCACACAGTCTGAAACTAAAACAGTGAAACATTCACAGAAAAGCTCCACACATGAAAATAGGTCAGGAAGACACGGAGCTGTCTCCTGCCAAATGTCGAACATTTTAATGAGCCAAGAAAAGAGTCCCGTGTTTGACTTGGTATCTGGAGCATATGGTGGCTGAAAGGCGTGGCCCCGCAGTCCCCCAATACCAACGTCCCCGGGCTCCCGAGGCCCCCGGGGTGTCAGTTTTTAGAGCTCTGCCACTACAAAGACAGCAGGACTGCCAGTCACATGTGAGCCGCTCTGTTAAACTGGGTTCAAGTCCACACATGTAAACACCGAACGCTGCCAACACAGGGGACACTCCAGAGAGTCTTCATCATCTTCATCAGTGCGAAACACCAGAGTATTTTAAATAATTTATATACTGCTGGATAGCTTAAGCTATATAGCATTACCTTTTTAGCATTTTTATGTGTTATATTAATAATCTAAATCTGCAAAATAATTAATAAGTAAATCTTTAAAATAAATCTAGCTGAGTACACTTTGTGCCCCCCTTTAGACTCCCCCTGCATACTGCAGGTATCTCTGCTAGAAAGAGCGAGGATGGCTGCTGTCAGCCTGCAGCAGTGTTTCTAAGACATCTAATAAATCTAAAGGTCCTGGCAAACAACAGCAACCAGCTTGTCTGCATACAGACAGCTTTTACTTTAACTTGTTCTATATTCTGCAGTCCAATGGGAGATGGGACAGGTGAACAGATGTTCTTCTTCACCTGTAAGCTTGTTGAACCAGCAGTTTAATAAAGGACTCTTATTGGCTTTTTACCTGTGGAGGTTTTGATTGTGATTACAAATGGACCAGCAGCTGGCCAATCTACTGAACCCTGTACTGTAAAGCCTTTAGATTGGTCAGCAAGACTATAAAAGGGCTACAGGTAGGTCCATAAGTATTTGGACCCTATATTGAACAGCTACCAAATGCAAGTTCAATACTTGGGATCAACTCCAGATTGTCTTTTTTAATTTGACATGGAAGAGCTGAACAGGCTTCACCTGGCCATGAAACTGCCACTCAGTCCACTGTCCAGTGACCTTTGAGCCTCTGAAAAAGGGGTGCTGTGTATAAAAATGACTGTAATTCTTAAACAGTTAATGCCATACTTTTGTTAAACCCCCTGAATTAGAGCTCAAAGTATGCCCTTCAATCATATCTTGGTTGTTTTATTTTAAATCCACTTTGGTGGTATACAGAAGCAAAATTACAAAAATCTGTTACTGTGCAAAAACTTATGGACCTAACCATTTATAAATGCCATTGCTGTTCCAACTCTTTCCTCTGCAAAGAAAAACAGCAGCGTGCAGTGAAACCATAACCATAACCACAGAGCACACACCCACACACATTAATATTATTCATGTTTGCACATAGGGCTACAATATATAGCAAAAACAAAAACACAAACGTGGGCTGCTAATCAAATACCTCACTCTCATCCTCTCCAGATACCTGTTTAGTGCTAGCTATAGAAAGTAAAAAAGATGGACGTAGCTTCTGGATCTGAAAAGTGAAGCCAATGCAGAAGTGCCTTAAACCTGCATTTTTGCTAATGACCAGCAGGGGGCGACTTCTCTGGTTGCAAAAAGGCTTCAGATCCTATAGTAGGGAAAACCGCCCTCGGCATGATCTCTGTAAGCACTTTCCTGATGATTTTATGGCCCCAGTCATTCATATCAGGTCATATTCAATAAAATATTAACTGAGTTTTCTAAATTTTGGTCATTCCAACTGGTTGCAGCAGACGGCTGCCCCTCCCTGAGCCTGGTTCTGCCGGAGGTTTCTTCCTGTTAAAAGGGAGTCTCTGCTCACAGGGGGTCGTCTGACTGTTGGGGTTTCTGTCTAATATTGTAGGGTCTTTACGCTACAATATAAAGCACCTTGAGGCAACTGTTGTTGTGATTTGGTGCTATATAAATAAAACTGAATTGAAAAAAATTGAATTGAATTTTATGATGCTGAAACCTAAATCAAATTTCTCTGTACACTCTTCGTCCACCCAGACCTCCTCCTGTAAACTGATACAGCTCACAAATGTTACTTCCTACATGTATATATATGTATATATAAAAAAAAAAAAATTCCCCACTCGCCCTGCGGGCGGTTTTTTCATCCTTCAAGCTCGGGTCCTCTCACCAGAGGCCTGGGAGCTTGAGGGTCCTGCGCAGTATCTTAGCTGCTCCTAGGACTGCGCTCCTCTGGACAGAGATCTCAGATGTCGTTCCTGGAATCTGCTGGAGCCACTCTCCCAGTTTGGGGGTCACTGCCCCGAGTGTTCCAGTTACCACGGGGACCACTGTTGCCTTCACCTTCCACATCTTCTCTAGGTCTTCTCTCAGCCCTTGGTATTCCTCGAGCTTTTCGTGTTCCTTCTTCCTGTTGGTTAGCCATCACCAGTTTGTCCGTCTGTATCTGGAAGTCCCACAGGATCTTAGCTCGGTCATTCTCAACCACCTTTCGAGGTGTATCTCATTTTGATCTCGGGACTTCCAGGCCATACTCGGCACAGAAGTTCCTGTACACAATGCCACCCACTTGGTTATGGCGTTCCATGTACGCCCTGCCTGCTAGCATCTTGCACCCTGCTGTTATGTGCTGGATTGTCTCAGGGGCA